>WSYH01016706.1:0-12799 GCA_036426205.1 Ascaphus truei
CCTTTTTCATTGGGTAAACATATACTTACCCCATTTATGTGTAGAAGACTTTAATCTGACACCAGTGACAATAGTAGGTCACAGCACACAGGGTATTTGTATATGAATATGTATTGTTGTGATAACTAGGACACATATATACATAAATTTATGTGTATTGTGCAACAAACAGGCATACCTCAGTGTCTTTTTAAAGTATTTAATTTTAGTGTATATATACAATTTTTTAGAAGAGTTATAAATAATTAATAAAATTTTATTATTTTTATTTTTTACCCCTCCTGGTTTTTGCATTATATATATGCAGGGACTGATACACTCCTTTGTGTTTAAATATCACGTTTATTAGGCTGCGTGCAAATAAGTGGGAATCTTTTTGTGATCATTCTTGATCATTTTGACAAATATATCCTTTATTCCCCATGCACCGCAATTACATTATATACTAATGAATATTAAGGTAGAGCTGTGAAGACCTTTTCCTATTTGATTAACCCATATGGACTTTATCAGATGATATGGGACCGGAAACGCTGTTTTGACTCTGTTCTTGGCTGTCACATTAAATGGAGAACTTCATTATCGACTTGTGAGAAGAGCGCTACTTTGCATGGCCGCGCTTATAGTAACGGCGACATGCTCGCGACCGCTGACGTCACACGTCGCCATCGCTATAAGCGATTGTTGTGGTGCAGGAGACTTGGGAGGGTGACAGAGGGCGTGGAGGGTGCGTGGCCGTGAGTGGTTCGCCCTCATTGGCTGAACTGCTCACGTGATGCTGACGTCACGCTGCTGTCGCTGGCCAAATACAAAATTGTTTGACTACAATGTTTTCGGTCGTCGCGTCGCTGCGCTGTGCCGTCGCAGTCGCGCCCATTATGGGCACCCGCGGTGGACTTCAAGAACTTGTGACGGTGCAGCGTGCTTTTGTCGTCGCAAGTACTATAAGCGCAGGTGAGAACAGGTGGGATACCAGCACTCCAGGTATGTGGTAATACTATTGTGTAGAGCAGGCCTGCACAACTCCAGTCCTCGAGGGCCGCAAACTGCGAGCTTTCGAGATACACTGATCTCTTCTTCCGGCGATGTTACAATGAATGAAGCAAGCAAAAGGTATACTTAAAAAACAGTGTCTCTTGGAATGTTATCTGTGCTAGTACTTCCCACGGTGTGGATGTGTTTTATGGCTAGAGGTGTCAAAAGGTTCCTGAAAGCAAGTGATGTAAGAGTGTGTGTGTGTATCTGTGTGAATATAAATGAATGTAGAGCCCACAGTATATACAGTGCTATACAAAAGGTGCGTGTGGTGTGGGAGTGGATATAAATGGTGTGGGTAGGTGTGGAAATGTGAGAGATTGTAGCACAACTAAAAGTGTGTGTGGATACTATGTGGCCCCTATAGGTGTATAGGGATGGAAAAACAAGGTGTATTAGTATGTGTAAGAGACAGCTGTACAGACATGGCCTATAGCGCTCATGGGAAGAGAGTTCACTTGTGTCAGTAATGACTCATAAAATTTCGATCTCTGTTTAGGCCACCGCTAAGTGTCCCGAACAGTTGCATAAATTTGTATTCATGCAACCGTCTCTCTTTCGGTGTTTTAAGATTACCTTTGAGTATGGCAACCCTCAGATCGTTCATCTTATGGCCAGAGTCAGAGAAATGTTCGCCGACAGGACCGTCTCTTGTTCCGCGCGTGATGCTGTGGCGATGCAGGTTCATTCTCTTGTTTAGCCCCTGCCCTGTCTCACCTATGTAGTAGCAGCCCCCTGGGCATTTCATGCACATGATGAGGTACACGACATTGCTGGAGGAACAGGTGAACCTTCCTCTGATTTTGTATTCCCGATTCTTGTGTGGTATTTGTATTGTGTCCGCTGTGTAGAGCATTACGCAGGTTTTGCATCTTGGGTCCTGGCATGGTTTCGTCCTGCATTCAGTTGTACTGCTGAATACTTTACTCCTCACCATAATATTCTTGAGATTATGGGGTTGTCTGTATGATAAAAAGGGTACTTCAGGGAAGACCTGTTGCAGTCTTGTATCTTCCTGAAGGATGGATTGTAGTTTCCTGGCGATCTTGCGTAGGGCTCCTAGGTGTGGGTTATATGTGACCACCAAAGGTACCCTGTCGCTTGTCTCCTTCTGTTTGTATTCAAGGAGATCCCTTCATGGTATTCTGGTGGCTTTGTGAATTTGCTGGTCTACAATTCTGTCGTTATATCCACGGTTTATAAAATCTGATCTCATGGCTTTAATCCGCTGGTCTCTGCCTGCTGTGTCGGAGCATATCCGGTTGTATCGTATGGCTTGACTGTAGATGGTTGCATGTTTGGTGTGTGTCGGGTGGAAGCTGTTGTCCCTCAAATAGCTGGCTCTGTCTGTAGGTTTGCGGTATACAGAAGTCTGTAGTTGGTTGTTCTTTATAGTAATGGTGGTGTCTAGGAAATGTACTTCATCTGGGGAATGGGTGAGTTTGAGGTTGATGGTCGGGTGGAACGTATTGAAGTTGTCATAGAACTGTAGGAGGTCCTGTTCGCCAGAGGTCCAAATCAGGAGGATGTCATCGTTGTAGCGAAGGTATGTAAGGGGTTTCAAGTGACAGGTGGAAAGAAAGTCACTTTCTAGTTTTGCACAGAACAGATTGGCATACTGTGGCGCCATCCGAGTACCCATAGCTGTCCCGGTTGTCTGGAGGTATGTGTCATTTCCAAATGTGAAGTAGTTATGGGTCAGAATAAATTCGATGCATTTAGTCACTGTCTCTGTGAGTGGCTCCTGCGGTCCCAGAAAGTATCTGCAGGCTGAAATCCCATCCTCGTGGGGGATGTTTGTATAAAGTGACTCTACATCCATAGTTGCTAGTAGTGTTCCTGTTGGGAGGGGGCCAATGGCATTCATTTTGTTTAGCAGGTCGGTGGTATCCTGGATATAGCTGGGTGTGTTCCTGACAAGTGGTTTTAGAATGCCCTCCACCCAGCCAGAAATATTCTCGGTAAGTGTGCCAGATCCAGAGATAATAGGGCGCCCAGGGTTACCCTCTTTGTGAATTTTAGGGAGCATGTAGAATGTGCCAGGTTTTGGGTTAGCTGGTATCAGGTCCAGAATTTGTTCTCTTGTGCAGATCGGGAGTGTTTTAATGATCCTGTTGAATTCTCGCATGTATTTTTTAGTTGGATCCTCCTGCAGTTGGGTTTAATACTTTGCATCAGAGAGTTGTCTGTGTGCTTCCCGCAGGTAGTCTGTGGTGTTTATTATGACCACTGCTCCTCCCTTGTCTGCAGGTTTGATTGTTATGTTGTGGTTGGCCTTTAGCGATTCTATGACTCTCCTCTCCATCAGTGTCAGATTATACGTTTGTTTCCTTACTTTGTCCAGAATGGTGGTTTTGGCGCTGTGTCTGAAGCTTTCCATGTACCGGTCCATTGTGGGGTTGCGCCCAGTTTGTGGGATCCAGTTGGATTTTCGCTTCTCCCTGCTCATGTGCAGCGGCTCTCCTTCTGCAGTGTTGGCATAATCTTGGTTGTGTCTGTTGTGGAAGAACTCCATAAGACGCAGCCTTCTGAACAATTCTTCCAGGTCACTGCACAGCTCAATCTTGTCCATAGGCTTGGTAGGGCAGAATGTGAGACCCTTTGATAATACTGAGGACTCTGCTTGATTAGATATATATATATATATATATATATATATATATATATATATATATGTATACAGGCATATCCCGCATTAACGTACGCAATGGGACCGGAGCATGTATGTAAAGCGAAAATGTACTTAAAGTGAAGCACTCCCTTTTTCCCATTTATCGATGCATGTACTGTACGGCAATCGTCATATACGTGCATAACTGATGTAAATAACACATTTGTAATGGGCTCTATAGTCTCCCCGCTTGCGGACAGCTTCGGTACAGGTACGGAGCCAGTATTGCTGTTCAGGACGTGCTGAAAGGCGCATGCGTGAGCTGCCGTTTGCCTATTGAGAGAGATGTACTTACTCGCGAGTGTACTTAAAGTGAGTGTCCTTAAACCGGGGTATGCCTGTAGTGCATATATGTTCTTTTTTAGCGCTGCTAGTTTTATGTAATATATCATTTCTTTTTTAATATTAAATACAACAGCAAGTTCTCCAAGAAATATATTTATACCTGTATTTTCCCCCAAATATAGCTGCTGGGAAATACTGGATCCAAATTAAAAAAAGTGTGTATAAAAAAAAATGTTTTCTCTGTTTAAATCTGTGGATTCTATGAACAGAAGAATAATAACACAATGGATCCCTGATTTCAGAATGTTCTCAAACTGACCGTTTACATGTTGAGTTTAGCAAAACAATAATACTAAATCTGCAGCTCGTGCATAATATCCGTTATTGACTGATGAGGACTAATATTCACTGCAGAGCCTGTTCCACGTGCTGACTCCAAACTGATCCAATAATTGGAGATGCTTAAAACATTTCCTAACATGGAAAGGGTTAAAGAAAGGCTACCCAACACATTAGCCCAGGGGAGGCCCACCAACAGGTCGGGTTCCGAGGATATCCCTGCCGAGCCAACTCTGCTGGAGCAGGCATATCCTGAAAACCTGACCTGTTGGTGGTCCTTGAGGACTGCAGTTGGCCACCCCTGCATTAGCCCTTTCAGTACCAGGTGTGCCAGCGACACAATTCCCCTTCTCCCTGGCATTCAAAGGGTTAAAGTCGGCGGTGTCGGCTTCGGCTCCTTGTGACTTTGGGCAAGTCACTTTATCTCCCTGTGCCTCAGGCATAAAAAAAACATAGATTGTAAGCTTCACGGGGCAGGGACTGTGTCTGCAAAATGTCTCTGTAAAGCGCTACGTAAAACTAGCAGCGCTACACAAGAACAAACAAACAATTATTATTATTATTATTAGTAGTAATATTAAAGTTAATTCTGGCCATTTCATTACAGGCTTTCTTGCTATATTTACGGAAACAACCCCTGTTATTTTTGCAGCCCACTAGTGTAGTGGTGGCACTAATGTCCGCGCTGCACAGAAATGTGCGGTGCTGCTGGAATTGATGAATTATTTAGATATACTGCAATAATGAGACTTCTCTGGGACATCACGTTTGCAAGTGGTTTAAATACCTGAATTAGAAAGTATAAATTGAAGGGGATTTCCCTGGTCTTTATTCCTGAAAATCCATCTGTACGTACAGGCTCGCCCATGTGGACGTGTGTGAAAGAGGTTCATCACAAACTGACCGCCCAGTTGTCCCACCTTCCCAATTTATGATCTATATCAGGAGTGGCCAACTCCTTTCCTGGAGGGCCACCAACAGGTCAGGTTTTAAGGATATCACTGCTTCAGCACAGGTGGTGCACCCAGTGGCTCAGTCATCAGCATGATTAAGGCACCTGAGTTTAATCCAGGATCTCCTTAAAACCTGACCTGTTGGTGGCCCTTTAGGACTGGAGTTGGCCGCCCCTGTTCAATATCATAAAACGTCTCAGATAAGACTCAAGGACCTTAATATGTACCCTTTGCAGGAGAGAAACTCTGAAAGTCATAAAGTGTTCCACCAAAGTACAGAAGGAAATCATATTCTCAGAGAACGAGAAGTGCTGGGGCTCTGGCAGGCTGAGAAGAAATGTGACGAAGAGTGGTGGGTTTATGGAATAAATTCCCAGCAGAGGTGGTTGGGCCCTAATACAGTAAGGGAATTAAAACATGCTGGGGGTAGACAGAAATATATCAATATTAAAGAAAGCCAAGGGTGAGATAGGGTCTAAAGTTTCACAGCAAATGGGCAGAATGGGCGAGCCACGTAGTTTTTGCCTGCTGTCAAATTCTATGGTTGTTAAAAAAACGGGATGGTAAAGCGTGTGCGAAAATAAGGACAACCTCCAAAGAGAAAGACCAATTGGGCTGTTATGAACAGGCACCTCAAATGTCTCGTAGTAGGTTTTCCCCTGAAGGATCATGGGAAGAACATGAAATTTGCACACACACACGGTGTTTCCATGACCTAAATCTAATTTCTGGGTTCCATAAAGAAATCTTTATAGCCAATGTCAGTTTTATCTGGACGAGGATCCAGACATCTTGGCAGGTGCCAGGGCGTGTCTTAAAAAGTAATCTATCAATTCCCCCCAGCTTTGGACAGTTTTACAACCTGAGGTCTTAGAAAGGGGAATTATATTATTCCAACTTTTATCAATGAGGATAAAATGCTTTGCAACTCTCTCCAAGTAATTACAAGATTTATTGCACCAGTTTCAACATATTTAGGATAACCTCCAGGTCGTACACATACGCAATGTAAGTGGTTTCTATTTGTCATAGGGGTGTTTCGTTGATTTCTACTCTATGACGACCAAGTATAATCATTGTTTACATATTTATAAATGACACTTCTGAGGGCTGTACATGACACAAATGATTTTAGTGAAAGTTAGGCTAAGAAAGTACAGAGCCCACAAACCCATGCAGGCATAGCGGTTTTCCAATCTGAGCTTCATCAGTCTGGATCTTGTTGTTGATTCACTGCATTGTGATGTTGGAATCAGGCTACAGACAAAACACATTATTACGCTTTCAATGCATCTCAAATCTCTTCATTAAATAATAATCCATTAAAAACTATTACCTAAAAAACACATCAGGTTTATTCATGGTAAAATACATACTCAAACAACCCACAATAAATATATCTGTTTATTTTAGTTATTGCTGAAACTTTTCTGAGAAAAAACAAGCGCATTTGATACCTCTATGATATTTTTCTTCAATACACCATTTACTTTCAGGACTGGGCAGGAAGGGGCAGCTGTCAGACCCGAGCTGTTTATCCAACATCCCTGTTACTATGTTGGGGTGTAATATGTATAGAGGTACATTTTCTAGTCATGACAAGGCAGGAAGAATATAAAAACACCATACAGTTCTGAATACAAAATGTGAACAACAAACTTTACAATGTACAGAACAACCTTAATTACATGATGTGCTAAACACCTTTTAGAAATGTACATGTATTCCCCTCTTGGGGACTACTAGTTCTGTAAAGGGTTAATTGCATTAATGGGTTAACTGTGTGGGCTCACTCAGGTTACTCCCCACCATGTGATGTCAACGTAAGGGTATATATAGCTGCCTCTTATGTTCTAGAAGCAGGTTCTTCAGAGTTCTTGTCTTCCGGGTAAGGGAGGAGCGCTCGTTCATAGGTGATTTATGAGAAGAAAGAGAAAAACCAATAATAGTGTAGTAATAGAGACAATACTCTGTCTAATTAATGCTATATTGGTCTCACTCACAATATACTTCTTCTATATTATAGAATGTCAGAGATCCTTCTCTCTCTGACGGGAGCCCTTTAATGAGATCTTTGTTGGGGTATGTGGTAAGTATAGTACCCCTTCTATCATGTGTCGCTTTTCCTCATTCAGTGTGCCAACGGATGTAAAAGAAGAGAGATGTCGCAATAGTGTGATAACGTATAAATGATGTATGGCACAGAATAGCAGATAATATATGACACTCACATTCCAATAGATAAAATGTTTAATGGGAGAGGACTGTTGAGGGAGCTTCCGAATCTCGCCGTTTGTCTCCCTGGTCTGGTCTTCACATCTGCTGTAAACCGCATGCATCCGCGTCTACGTCCGCATACGTCACTTCCGGTGATGTGTCTGACTCAGGGCGGAAGTGGCTTCTCGGATAGGCTCGGTGCAGCAATGCCAGTCCCTTCAGTCTCCAGTCCTCCCAGGATCAACGATTCAACGTGTTTCCCGTAGGCTTTGGTTTTTCTCTTTCTTCTCATATATCACCTATGAACGAGCGCTCCTCCCTTACCCGGAAGACAAGAATACTACTACAGGGACAGCGAACAGACCCATACAAGGGTGTAGAGCAGGCCTGCACAACTCCAGTCCTCGAGGGCCGCAAACAGGCCAGGTTTTCAGGATATTCCTACTTCAACACAGCTGGCTCAATTAGTGGCTGAGTCATAGTGAGCCACTAATTGAGCCAGCTGTGCTGAAGTAGGGATATCCTGAAAACCTGGCCTGTTTGCGACCCTCGAGGACTGGAGTTGTGCAGGCCTGGTGTAGAGCATCCATTTACTTCACTTATTTTCACATTGTCACTTGTTTGAGGGTGACGGGTTTTGCACTTATTGAAGTATTGTAATTCACATTATATATATAGGTATCACTTTTCATTTATTGATTTGACACAGTTCACTTTTTATTTTGCATTTAAAGAAGCGCCCGGTCCATATTTTCCTTTGTATCTTCAGAGTTCTGACTGGGGTCTTACTGTGAGTCCTGTAAACAGGTTTGTGTGTGTATAGTCATGTGTATTAAGGTGTGTCCTGTCACCGTTGTCACCATTTGTTGCATATTCCGTTAGTAACATGCCCTTTAAGATGGCACCTGTAAGAGGAACAGGGAGCTTAGTTTGTGGAAGAGGGATGCCACTTATTCTGGTCTCGTAAGGTTGCCGTTACCGTAGCTGCAGCCCGTATTCATGTAGAACCGCCCTGTCCAGCGGGTTCTCACCGTATCACAGCCACCTACAAGCAGTCCTCACAATATCCTTTATAATGGGCCCTCAAGTTAAGTACCTCCCCGGCATAAGAGTGAGAGCTACCCGGGGATAAAGTCCAAAATTCTATTGTTTGCCATGAGCTCTGTCCAGCGTATGTCAATAAAGCACATTTTGTTTTTATAAAAGTTCCTGGCGCCCATCTTTTTCCTATCTGCTTATTCACGCCCAGCCTGCACCTACCCAGCACCCTGCAAAGGCCTGAGAGACTGAGCACTGCCAAGGTGTATAGTCACTCTGAGGTGACCTTCTTGGGAGCCATGTAAGGAGGTTTACATACATTATACAATATACAAAAACACAATACATACAATAAACTGAAGATAATAATATATGTGCAACGTACACTAGCTTGAGATGTGTGGAGTTATCCTGGATGACTGTGTAAACGTTCACACGCAATTCTTAATACATTTGCTTAATAACAAAGAGGTTGTGCATTTTTCCGAGACGTTTTTGTGATTTCATGAGAGAATTGTCATTGTGAGATATGGTTCTAACAACTTGTTGCTTTTTGAAAATTCTGAAATATTTGACTGTAGCGAGCGTTCGAAATGTGCAATTTTTGCAAATGATTGTGAATATCTCACGTCTGACAATAACACTGAGGTAGTCAATATACTTCACGCAACAAACACTAACATGTTTCCAGGTTAAGCCTGTACAATAAGCCGCTCTGTCAAATATGTATGTATGTATGTCTTTATTTGTATAGCGCCATTCATGTACATAGCGCTTCACAGCAGTAATAGTTACAATCATATAAATAATAAGATTTAAATAACACATCATAAGATATAAATAACACAGAGGTTAGAAGTGCTTCAGACTTAAAAGTAACATTTAGGAAAAGAAGTCCCTGCTCCAAAGAGCTTACAATCTAATTGGTTGGTGGGAACGTACAGAGACAGTAGGGGGGTATTCTGATAAGTGCGTCTGCAAAGTTCTATCTGTCCATGAAATGTCTGTGAATTCACTGTATAACCCTGTTCTTTTAATGAAACCATGTCTTTTTTATAACTCTGTGCCCAGGACATACTTGAAAACGAGAGGTATCTCTCAATGTATTACTTCCTGGTAAAACATTTTTATAAATAAATAAATATAAAAAGGGGCCAAGGTTAATGTAAGAGGTGTTAATTATCAGCCATTGAGCTACTCATATGCTTCCTTAAGCAGGTGTGTTTTACAAATATTTACATGGAGACTATTAAATAACAATTTCCAATAATAAAATATCTCACCAGCAACAAAACAACCAGAGGTGTGCAGCATTTAAAGCTGCAGTTCAAGCTCCCGTTTTTTTTTTTACTTCAATAGTTTCATGTGGGCAATCTCTACTTACCTAAATAACTGCATAGCTGCCGGTCAATTCGTTCTCCGTCTATTGATCGGCAAAGTTTGGCGACATCTTTAAATATGGGGAATATAAATGGTTGCTATAGCAACAAGCATGCTTTTAAAAATACAATACAAGAAAATTGGTCTTTCAAAGTTGTTGTTTTTTTAAAACAGAAAATGCCAAAATAATTTTTTCTTACTACAGAACTGATTTATTAAAAAAAAACACACATGCAGGATATTGCTTGAACTGCAGCTTTAAGGCCTAACTACTAAGTAGGGAGATTTACTGGTGGTCAAATATTCCTGGCCATTGTTTCCTAGATATATACGTATGTCTGGACAATATAACCCAGCTGTAATTATTTCTCTATGAATTTGCAGAAGGGTTTCTACAAGGGAAGACGTCCACTTCTGATATCCTCTCACGGTGTTGGGCTGCTGTCCAGTTACTAATTATCTTAGCTTCACTGGTGCTGAGAGTATTGAGATCTGATAGGTATTTCTTTTCGCAGTAATGTTTGCTGAGGAAACATATCCAACTGGCAGACTCGGGAAGATCTGACATACTCATGGTTTCAGCCGCTCGTGCCAAAGCATTATTTGCAATTTCATTTTCTGCAGAGTTTTCACCCTAATTAAACGTCCACCTCTCAGATGATAAAATATCCATTTAATAGACGGCAAATGCTGTCCCGCTCTGAGACATTATGACAGCGGTGGGGCGGACTTATTCATATCAGTAGCATTTTACCATCTAGTCTGTACTATTTCAGTTCTCCAAATACATGGGAGAATTTGGATCATTTTTATATCCAAGCACGACAGGGATGAGTAGCACCCAACAGAATAAAATATATTTGCCATTTTTAACCCCTTTACAATGGGATGCAGAAGAATGGAATGGAATACGTCTTAAGATAAGAATATCAATAAAAATTTAAGTTACAAAAAAATGATCCAAATTACATTTCTCTGCGGCCACATGACAAATAAATCTGGAACATTATTTTATCAAACGTTCAAGCTCAGTTGTTGCGAGAGGACACATTTTGACAGGGAGACAATAAATCACTGTTCTTGAGACCCAATCAATATTGTTACGTATTCAAAATTATAGGAAATCAGTTTTATCAGTTCCTTATTCTAAAGAGCATTGACCATAGAAATGTGCAGTAGTATTTAACCAATTCATTACAAATAGTAGAAAAAGCAGGAGGTTGGTGTCTTTAAGTGGCTGTTACATTGTTGACACCGTGGCACTGAAAGGGTATAATATAATCCAATTACTAACATACAGTTTTGATGCTAATGAGAAGAACTGGATCGACAAATACAGCTCAGTCCCGTTAGAACGCGATCCGTTACAATGCGAATCCGCTTATAACGCGATGCAAGCGTGGCTCCCAATTTTCATATTTATGGATACTTTACAACACGATTATTGGTATCTTAAATACTTTATTGTACAACGCATACAATTGTACATTATTTCTAACGCGATCCGCTTATAGCGTGATGTGATTCGTTGGACCCCAAGCACAGCGTTATATGGGTGAGCTGTACATGTAACATGTCATTAACCTATAGTCTCAGAGTACCACGTTTATATAGCATTGTATTCAAAGGAAATCGGAAGTTTCATAAACAAACATCCCCAAACATGGTGGTGAGTATGGAGTATGTGTTCCCAGCTGCATGGAGTTGTTCCCTGAATGGTGAAATTACAATATTCTACCATACACAGTCATCAGCGGCGGATATCAAAATCCGCCCTCCCCCCCAGGCACTTACATGTGGCGGACGCCTCCCTTCTGCCGCCTTCCTTCTCCTTGTGAATCGCAGCGTCAAATGACGCCGCGGACATCACCAACGTAACGTTGCACGGCGTCTCGTTGCCTAGGTAACGTGACGTCATTTGACATTTTTGCAGCCCTATGCCCGGGGCCTTATGGGAAACGCAGCTGACAGGCATTCTCTTATTCGTGCTCCACGACGAGAGACGGAGTGTTTTACTTTAACAGTGTACCCCAAAATGCCCACATTTTAGAGAATCCCTTTTTTGTCAGTAATGGTTTTGAAGTTTTCTTTTTTCTGCTATCTGCAGTGACCGTCCCCTTTCTATTTCGTGCGGTAGCCTTTCAAACGTACACCTGCTTCTGTCAAAGTAAAAGCATTTTCTATTCAAATTGCACCTCTGGAGTTATTGCACCTGTAATACTCTCCAATAATACAATATTACTTATGTCAGTGTTTATTCCTTGCTGATCAATTGCTTTGCTAGCCATGATGGCAGCAAACAGGTTCATCAAAGAACGCCTTCGAAACAATGAAGTATTGCCGACCCTTTAGCTGTGCAGGGGTTAAAAACAGAAGAACATCTCCCAACAATAGATCAGAAAAAAAGTATTTCCCTCTTTTAAATATTTACATGGGGGGGGGGGGGGATAAAATGTTCACATGATACGAGGGTTGTTAACCATAATCTCATTAAACTCCGATAATGATGTGGTATTGTTTTACTTTTTATTGTTCTGTTAAAATAACGAAGAAGAAAAGAAAGACTGGCGCAATGGATATTATCTTATAAATTATAGTTCCAAAACTCGTAAAATATTAGTGTCTGGATCGGCCATAAAATTAATGGCTGTGGATACTTTTCGTGTTACTCCCTTCACATTAATTTTATCACTTTAATAGTTTGCGCTTCCCCCCAGCCCCCCCCCCCCCTTTTACCTGGATATTTGAATTTACCAATAGCTATCTCGCATTTTATTAACCTCCTTCACTGCCAGGGGGTGGCATGCAGCGCATACGAAGGTTTTTCATTGAGGGGCTACATCAACATGGTGAGTCCTAGGTCATTCTAATAGTGAGTGGC
>WSYH01016707.1:0-12799 GCA_036426205.1 Ascaphus truei
CCAAATATGGTAAGAATTATACTTAGAAATCTGATTCTGTGATTTATGTTCATCCTGAAACTTTTCTTTTGTTCAGTGCATACAGGATGTGATAAAACAGCTTTTTACATCGTTTTTATTGTAGCCAATGAGCAATACTGTAGTTCTGGCTGAGGACACTTATACAGTTAGAATTATTAAATAATGCACTAAACCCATCAATTGGGTTTGATTCGTATGGCATTAAATATAATGTATTTGCCATTTCGCCTGCATCTGAAGAGTTTAGGGGCTTGTGTCTATAGGAATCAGAATTTTTTTTCTGTAAAATGTCTCTTTGTATTTTATTTTGTAACTTTTATAACATCAACCACTTTACAGAGAGATTGTATAAGACATAAAATGGGGAAGAATAACACGAATGATGATAAGTGCATCATACATAGAAATAAATAGGAGATAAACTGCACCGAGAGGTATTTTCCACCTGTATGTAAGCGTCGGTGTATCAAGTCATTTTCGTTGCCACAAGTGTGTCAGCTTGCAATTTGAGGAGAGGATTTAAGAAGGGTTATTGGTGCGTTATTTGGCACACGGGCTATTATGGGATGTATCAAAATATGTATCTGGGTCTTTTTTGGGGTCAAAAATCTCTGCCAGATATGATGATCTAGTGTATGTCAAATATCAGACATTTGATGAACACATTTCTTGCAGTTGGTACATACTGTATGCAGGCAAAAAAAATGTTACTTAACTTTAAGCCCATTCACCTTTACTGAGCTAGATACACTAAAGGGAATATCATGAAAGTGACCTAATTTAAAAAATTCGGAGGTAGGGCTGATCACAGCAAGAGATAGGGCTGGAGGCAGGTGTCCAATACCCCCTTCCCTCCTTTCTCTCCCCCCTTCCCTCCTTTCTCTCCCCCCTTCCCTCCTTTCTCTCCCCATCCATTCTCTCTCTGCTCATCCGATATGTCTCTCTCTCTCCCCATTCTGTGTCTGCCTCTCTCTAGTGCAGATAAATGTATGCTACTGTTTGCTTAAAAAAAAAAAAATCTGCACATTTAATATATTGGGTTTTTTTTTCCCACATTTTTTTTTATTAAATCAAGGGTGCGTCTTAGAATCGATGGCGTCTTAGAATCGAGGAAATAGGGTATTAAACATTCACCAACTTATAACGAACCATTTGGTCCATATGCTGTGCGGGTGGTTTCGGCAAGCTCTTTACAGGCCTGGATGTTACGAAATACAGCTTCTTCTAGTCCAGAATAATGCTGCAAAAGAAAGAAAAGGATGTGAAAAACCATACACAAAGTAGTATATAACTATACAATCATGGTCACCTGCGTAAACAAAATATTTGTCTATAGATATCAATATCCTCCATGAAACATTTGTGTGTGCATTCCCAATACAAAGTATTACCTTCTCTTCTTTGCCAAACATAAAAAAACAGCATTTTACAATATATTGAAAACAGTACAATTCTTTATGCACAGACCTGAACGGTTCTTACCACCGATTAGGGAAGGCACTGAGGACTCTTGCTGATAGTTTGCCATTTCAAGGACTTCTAAAAAGGGAAGTACCATGGTCCATTAGGGATCAGTGGGAACGGGCCTAAGGAAGGGGTTTCCCTGAAGTGTTGTCCCCCTTTATTTTTCCTTTTGGTTTAGTCTAACCTCATTTAGCTTTCTTCTCTTTTTTGCCTTTTCCCCCCTCCCAGTTATAAGATCCTTTGCTTGTTTTTCTCTACGTCTCTGTTTTTGGCTGTTTGCTTGTTTTATGCACTTGCCCTTTTCCTTTGGGTTTTTGATAGTGTGTGGATTTGCATGTTGTGCATGAATGTAGTTTGTCTCAGTTTTTGACATTCATTGTTGTGTCTGTTTCCATCTTTGTGACAATTATATGTGGATATGGTTGATACAGATTTTTCTCTGTCTCAAATAACTATTCTTCAGTGCATTCTCTCTTGCTATTATTGAAATGTGTTGTGTGTGAATGCTGCGGACTCTAGATAATTTTCTACAGTAAGAATTTTGCAGACTCCTTTTTGCCCTCGTGCACCTACTTCTAGTTTTGTAAGATTATTATTAATTTAGTGGTTCTGTCTGTCACAGAATATAGTACAATTCTTTATTTACAGCCCAATTGAAATGATTACTATTGCAAATGAGTGAATCACTTCAGGAAATCAGATTCCTCCAGAATTTGATAGTCAGAGCAGTATAAACAAAATAATTACTGGTAAAAAGGTGCTAGGGGGTCTGTTTTGGGTAAATTTATTACCCTTCAAGTCTCCCAGGACAATAGGAATCTGCAATGTTATCAGCTGGACACTATTGATTTTACTGGTGATCTCAGTATCTATTAAACTGCAAAGCACAAAAAAAGGTACCACATAAAAAAAAAGGTAGTATTATAAATGTATTTACTATCCAACTAAAACTGGGTGGTCTTTCTGAGCTGAACTACTGATTTCCTATGACTGGGAGCCTCCCGGCTAATAAGCAAAATGCTCTTTATTCATTAGGTTAGTGGTGATAACACAATGTGCAGCCATTCAGCTGCCAAATAGGTACAACACTCCTCGGGTTAACTGAAGGAGGAAGAGGCGGCTACAAAGGACACAATTTGAGGGAAACGAAAAATATTCAGTGAAAAAAAAAAACTGCTTGACATTTTATGTCACATGCATTAAATGGTTAAATAAGCAATCTGAATAAATCCATTCAAAATACATATACCAACAGGAACAAAATTATACAATGAAAAGGAGCAGAACTGCGGTGTTTCAAACAGTACTGCACGTGTAAAGTGATTATCGAAAATATATACACATCCCATAAGTGGATACAAAAAAGGATCTTTTATCTGGGGGTAGTTTCATAGATTCTCAAGTCTCCCTTATATAAAATAGAATGACAAAGAGAAGGGGCGGGGAGAAGATGGGAGCACATGGTGAAGGAGAAACCGCCTTATAACCGGACAGGAGTCCTGTCACTCCCCATCCTGCCATATCCCGGCCTGTGCCTTCATACACTCACTGCAGAGAAAAGCACGCTTCAGCAGCGTTAAAATAGACACACCGCACACGCCACGCTGGGTTTACAGAGGGAATTGGGGTTGGTGAGAGCCCCACATAGTGCAGAATCCCGGCCAGGAGACCCCAGTATAACCCGCCAGCGCTACTGCGAGTTACAGATCGGGGGGCCGCCCGCCTGCAGCCAGTGTAACATCCGTGTCAGTCTCCCCTCCCCGAGAGTGTTATGAGGGGATTGTTACAGGCCTCATTACACCCAGACCCGCCCAACCCAGCGGGTCTCTGCCACCTCATGGTAAGTATAGCGAAAGGCCACGGGTCTTTCATACACGCAACACAAAGGGGGGGAGAGATCTACACCGCGGCCCGGCGCAACCCGGGCTGGTGTTCTGGAAGCTTCCATGTGCGGCGCATGGCCGCCCGGGTCTCCCTCACCTCCGCCTCTCCCCACCATTTACCTTGGCTCCATCCTTAAGCATCTGGGCGAAGCCCGGGGCCTTGGGTACGTGCAGCGCCATGTGTGCGGGTTGAGGCGGGAGCGCGGAGAGAACTGAAGAACCGGCGGTGGCGAGACAGGAGGAGACTGTGCGTGCGGCTACCCACAACACCCTGCGAGCCAGGCACTACCAGACGATGATCCGAGCGCTGCGGCGGGAGGCGGGGAGGGAAAAGTGAGGCAGAGTGACGATCGTATCTGGTGCGACTGCTGTGCCTGTGTGTGACGCAGGTGGGGCCGGTGCGCGCGAGACAGGCAGAGGCGGTCACGTGGGGCGCAGTACAAAGCTGTTGCTGTGGGATGCAGATGCGCACAAGCAGTCTCCAATACACACTGCATGATGTATGTGCAGGTCATGTTACACCAGTAAAACACCCGCATGTCTGGGTAACTGCCTGTCAGTGTCACTGTTAGCATGAGCAGGCGCCTAAAGAGTTCAATGCAGTCTCGCTCATCAAAATCAACATCTTGCAACTGAAATGTCTGTTTCTGCGGCCAGATCCCCGCACCCCACTGATTTTGGACTGAACCCATTCAAATCTTTTCTGGTGTGCTTTGAGAATATTGTAAAACTATCATAATGGAGCAGGGCTCTTTACGCCTCGTTTTACAATTACAGTATTGACACTATATTGGTGCTTTAAAATAAAATACCCTATACTGAAAAAAACTAGAGAAAGCCCAGGAGACACAGCAATGTGCTTAATTACCATCACTGATCTCTACGGCCGAGCTTATAGTAGCAGAGTCGCGGCATTCGTGCGCATGCCCGTCAAGCCCTCTTCCGTAGTTGGCTATTGCAGTTAGCAAAGTGCCTGAGCGCCATGTAGTGCGTTGACGCGGCAGCTATTTGTGGAGAAAAAAAAGTGTATTTTCAGGCGGCTGCCGCATGACGTCAGCCAATCAGGACGGACAAACTTCGTGATGCCTCCCCAATCTCCTGCAGCCAAGTTCACAGATCGCTGGGGCTGCAGTAGTGCGCGCGGTCGCGAAGGTAGTATAAGTTCTGCCTTAGTGGAGTTGCTCAGTGAGTAAAGGCTCTAAACAATGATACTGAGTTTGAACCCTGTATCATTTCCTTGTGACCTTGGGCAAGTCACTTTATCTCCCTGTGCTTTAGGGGAAATCATAGATTATAAACTCATCTGGGCAGTGAGTGTGTCTGTATAAATTCCCGTGCACTATACTGTAATTGTGAAGTGCTTTGAGTCCCATTGGGAGAAAGGCACTATATGAGATAACATTTTCATTATTGATTCCCCGTTATAGCGCAGCCCTCGGGGGGCACCCAATCTGACCGCGCTATAACCGTGGTCCCGCTAATTAAAATAAAATGGCCGCCGAGCGCCCGATTGGGAGGAGGGGGGGAAGAGGTGGAGTGAGGTGCCGGCAGCCCTACACGTCCCCCAGCAGCCACCATACTTCCCCCAGCATTCTCCACACTCCCCTCAGCAGCCTCACTTCCCCCAGCAGCTCCACACCGATCCCCCCACGACCCCTCCCAGCCCCGCACCGATCTCCCCTGCCAGCCCTGCACCGATACCCCAGCCCTGCACCGATACCCCAGCCCTGCACCAATCCCCCAGCCCCGCACCGATCCCCCCCAGCCCCGCACCAGGCGTTAGTGCTCATGTCACTGAGGGTGACAAGTCCAGCTCCAGCGTGTGCATGAGGGCGGTGGAGAGGCGCTGGAGGTGAGCGTGGGAGCGCAGGGTGAGCCGCAGGCCCAGCAGCTGGAGGTAGCCATGGAGGAGACCCAACGTGCGCAGCTTGCCCTGGTCATCCTGAGAGCTCAGCACCCTGGGGAGAGAGACGGCCAACGAGTGCAAGCTCTCAGACAGCACCTCTCCCAGGGCCCAGCTCCTCGACCCCTCCAACTCCCGCACCAATCCCCCCCCCCCCGCACCGATCTCAGCCAGCAGCCCTGCGATGCCCCAGCAGCTGAAACCAAAGGTAGGAGGGGCGGGGGGAGGCGGGCTGTGTGTGTGCATTTTGCTGTGAGTGTGTGCAGTGTGCTGTGAGGGTGTGCAGTGTGTGTAGTGTGCTGTGAGTGTGTGCAGTGCGTGCAGCGTGCTGTGAGTGTGTGCAGTGTGTTGTGAGTGTGTCAAAAATTCGGAGGTAGGGCTGATCACAGCAAGGGATAGGGCTGGAGGCAGGTGTCCAATAAAAAGTATTTATTAATTAAATAAGCATGAAAGCAGACAGATACAAGGACCTCTGACGCGTTTCTCGCCCGACGGACTGAAGCACGCCTCATCGGGATCCAGCTGACTCCGTTATCGTGAGTTTTATTTATTATTTATTTTCACGGATATTCCTCCGGTAGCCAGTGTGTTTTCCACATCCCTCCAGCCGCCCAGACCGCCGGGCAGAGACATGTGTTTTCACACAGGGTGAGTGTTGGTTTCACTTCACTTACCCTTGTTAGCACAGTCAGTCCCCTTTATTGGTCTTATTTCATGGGGTTATATAGGAGTGAGATTTCTTCAATTTACACACTTTATTGTGCACTTGGAGGACTTATATGGTACTGTACATGGATCCCGGATTTGCTTGACATATTGTCATACCACGCAGTGATGTTTTGTAGCACCAGTTAGGGGATTGTTACTTATTCTCCTATGCTGTGAGTGTGTGCAGTGTGTGTGTGTTTTTTTATTTTTTAAATATTCGGGGTCCACACTCAAACCGCGTTATAAGCAGATCCGCGTTATAGCGCATCACGCTATAACGGGGTTGAGCTGTATCTTGTGATTAATAAATGCTATTGCACCATACTGTAGTAGTCATCTGTTGTGTGTTGTATTCTTTCAGGAATTGTGCAGATACTATGTAACAACTACTATGGTTCACCACCAAAGGTCAGTCTTCTGTTATCCCTGGGGAGCCCATCCCAACACAAGCCTGGGCCTGTGTCAGTTGGAACTGATGTCTGCTGTTAAGTGCAGTTGCTGTTAATGTTCAATAAAAGACGGGTTTGCATTGATTTAAAAGCCTCTGGCGCCCTTATTGAATTAGAGCTCCTCACACAGCCCAGACTGAACCCTGAATAGTGGCAGTACCGACAAAATAACCCACTTTTGGCTACTCATAGAAAATACCACAAAATAATACACTCCTTCTGTTAGCAGTGTAACCAGTTTTTATAGGAACTTTAATGACCTTAAAGGGGCAGTCACACCTTGCCCTCCCCCTTCTTTATGTAGGGGATCTCCATAGCTTAACCATGTTTATTTTAGCTTTGGGGACCCCGTGCTTCCCAATATAACAGAGAAGGTGCTGGTGGTACTTCACAGAGATTTCATGCTTCCTTCTATGGGTCCATGTGACACTCCTAGAGTTGATGCTTAGAAAAGCAGTGGTTGTGGGTTCTAGCCCTGTTGAGTCTGACACCAGAACAGCATTCCAGTCATTAGGTGTCTTAGGCTCATCTACTTAATATAGTTTTTATGGGAATCCGTTTAGGATGTACGGGAAGTATACTTTGCATATTCATTAGCATATCTCCCAGGTATGCTCCTTTTTCCTGTCTAAAATCAGACTCAGCGGCGCTAAGGTATGGGTGTATCCCAGGTATGCTAAGTGGCATGGGTGTCAACCTGACCCATGCGCTCTGCCCACCGGACAGCCTTTTTGGCCGGTCTTATGAACTGTGGACAACCTGGCTATTGGTGGGTTAAAGCTGCAGTTCAGGCAATATCCTGCATGTGTTTTTTTTTTTATAAATCAGTTCTGTAGTAAGAAAAAATACTTTTAGCATTTTCTGTTTAAAAACAACAACTTTGAAAAACCAATTTTCTTGTATTCTATTTTAACAGCCATTTGCTAAGGCACTGCCCCTTCATGTCCTGTCACAAGCCCTGGCACACCCATTTGTGAGCCCTGCCCTCCCTCTTGCACATGTCAGTGCAGGAGTGCTCATGAATATTCATGAGCTTCCACTGAGTGAGAGAAACAGAGGAAATACATTCCCCATATTTAAAGATGTTGCCAAACTTTGTCGATCAATAGATGGAGAACGAATTGACCAGCAGCTATGCAGTTCTTTAGTTAAGTAGAGATTGCCCACATAAAACTATTGAAGTAAAAAAAAAACTATAATTTTTTTTTAATAAAAAGCCTGAACTGCAGCTTTAAATTGTTCCCACAAGGAGATTGGATCCACATGTTAAAGATAGCTTTGGCCAGTCTATAACCGTGGCTCCCGAGGTATCCCCAGTGAGATTCCTGAATTTTGATACATGATGTAAAGACACAAGACTTTGTTCCAGCACAGCGGCAACCGGTCACGGAGAGAAGGGGTTAATAACAACGTAACCAAGGATTTGCCCCAAACTTCGGAATTCGTTAGCCCTGGTGACTCTGGAACGAATTCTAACAAAGTTTCACTAAATACTTTGAGGTGGCTGAGATATCAGATCGGCAACTTGCGATCTGGCCACAGAACTTTTAAACCAAGGCTGCATTTCTTGCGCTTGCAAGCAAAGGACAATTGCTTTTGTTCCCTTATCCCAGTAAGTGTTGTTTTAAGTGTATTCTGCAGATGTCGTGTGTTTGTCTGTTAAGGAAATAAATCACAATTTATTTTGCAACTTGTTCTGTTCAATCAAGTACCCAGAAATATAAATGTGTTGGTAAAGTTGGTGTCCATCGTGACAATATGTCATTCAAATTCTTAATAACCCTACCTGATTTTATCCAATGGCAGGTTCTGAGGTATCCACTAAGATTTCTTTGCACCCAATCCACAGACAGATTTTGGTGTGCGGACCGGATTTGGTCCAAAAAGAAAGAGGATTTTGAACCTGTTCTCCCATCTCTAGATACAAGTACTTTACAGTCAAAATAATAATATTTTTATATTAATATGATTTTACACAAATATTTGTAATGTTATGTAGCTGTTATAAGGACCACTCTAAGATCATACAGATGTTAGGGGAGACAAAAAATCTGTTACACTGTACTGTACATTTAGTATATCAATACTTCCAGCCCTGTCCTCTGCCTAAAGAACATTATTAAACAATAACATACACTACAATGTTTAATTGACAATGATTTCTCAACCCCATTCATATGTGAAACACATACTGTACTTTATGTGCATTCCAAGGAGATGCATACGTGCTTTACGTACTGTAAGTGTTACTCCATGGAACACGTGTGCGTGTCATGGCTCATTGCACAGTAATCTGTGCATGCGTGTCAGCACACACATAAAACGTTTCCTTTTAGACTTTTTAATCAGAATACACAAAACCCTCCAACTGAACCCCCACCATGGTTCTCCACCATGCTTATTCTAAACTGAGAGATCCGCTCTTGTGCATTGTGGCCATTAAAAACACTATTAACTACATGTGAGGGAGCGAAGGGTTAAATCCACTACCGCAGACCACACCATAGCTCAGTGTTTTTTATCCAGGCTCCTAGGAGCCCTTGGGTTCCCCGGGCATCCCTAACGAGTTCCCTGTAATTTTCAGGTCAGTTTAAAATTGTACCAAATACAGAAGAAATTCAGTTCCTTAACCAAAAAAAAGTTGGAAACCACTGCCCTAGCTGGTAGGCTGCAATTCCTGAGCAGGCCTTTGAAAGGCAGGAAGTTGCTCCTGTTCATTGTTAACTGTTTCAGAACCTGCAGAGACAGGTCAAGAGGCTGCGGGGGCTGCACAGAAGAGTATACCTGGGAGCTGCACAGAAGAGTATATCTGGGAGCTGCACAGAAGGGTGTGCCTGGGAGCTGCACAGAAGGGTGTGCCTGGGAGCTGCTATTGGACACCTGCCTCCAGCCCTATCTCTTGCTGTGATCAGCCCTACCTCCGAATTTTTGTTATACTCACCTTGGACTGAAGCACGCCTCATCGGGATCCAGCTGACTCCGTTATCGTGAGTTTTATTTATTATTTATTTTCACGGATCTTCCTCCGGTAGCCAGTGTGTTTTCTACATCCCTCCAGCCCTCCAGACTGCTGGGCAGAGACATGTGCTTTCACACAGGGTGAGTGTTGGTTTTACTTCACTTACCCTTGTCAGCACAGTCAGTCCCCTTTATTGGTCTTATTTCATGGGGTTATATAGGAGTGAGATTTCTTCAATTTACACACTTTATTGTGCACTTGGATGGACTTGTGTTATATGGTACATGGATCCCGGATTTGCTTGACATATTGTTATACCACACAGTGATGTTTTGTAGCACCAGTTAGGGGATTGTTACTTATTCTCCTGTGACCTAATTTCACGATATGCCACATTTTTCACAATGTTGAATTCACTCAAGTTATATGATCATCAATGCTACAGTGGAATATAGCTTTTTACGGTGACAGTACTGTATGTTTGTAATATAATGAGCATGTAAATTAAACAGAAAAAAAAGAAGGTGCTAAAGACCGCTTATATACTATATACACAAAATTAGTGACCAGGCTCAAAAATATGTATGAGCACAAAGAAACTCAATATAATGAGGTAGGCAGCCGAATAATACTGACTGAACAAAGTCAGAACACAATACAATGGGGGTCGTGCACTAAGCTCTGATAAGTCACTTTTAGAGCGCAAAGTGCTCTTAGAACGTGATGTTGCGCTCAACCCGATGCACTAAGCAACGCAAACAGGCACTTTGCGCTCTAATGTGAAAAATTAGTGCGCTACTACAATCAATAAAAGTGAGGTGATATAGTGATGTAAAAAAAGGGTGACCTTTTAACACGTAGAGTATATGGAACGTCTGCAGCTGTGGCACCAGGGATGGCTCAAATACCCCCTATTAGCAAACAGAAATACAAAAAACACAGCGCACAACGCTCATAGTGCATTAAAAATTATATTAGTAACCACAAAATAAAGGTGAGTATTAAGCGTACATTTAGATAGAAAAAACAATCATTTCAGGGTTAATGTTACCCAAGCACCAACGGACGACAATAGAGATGTCGTGGCTCTCTCCTTCTCAATCCCTCAGCCTCGGGGTAGGGCCTGGATGGTCTTCCGATCGCTTAGCTGTTAGTACAGCCCTCAGCCTCAAGGTAGTACTTAGGAGGTCTCCAGTTCAGCTGAACAGTAGTACAGCCAATTCGCCGTGCCAAGCAATAGTGTCTCTCACTGTTCCAGTCTCTGTAGCAGCGGAGCACATGCTTTGGGGCGTCTGGATTCGGCGCTTCCGGGTTCGTGACGTCACACGATCGCGACTGGGCGTCGCAAGTCAGCAAAAGCACCGGGCTGGTTCTCACGGGGTGGTTGGTAGTGAGGGTTCACAAGTAGTCTTTAGTCCAACGCGTTTCGAGACCACAGGGGTCTCTTCATCAGGACTCATCAAAATCATATCACTTAAATACCCCTCGCTTGTCTCCGATTGGGCCTTCAAATGGGAGTGGCAACCAATCATGAGGTAGCGGGGAGGAGTCAAGTTACTCCAAGCCTACACAAGTTTATACACGTTGCCCTGGGTAACCTATTATAATACAATAAACTTTATTAAACATGAATTGATGCACAAAAACGTATAACAGTGTGTGGTGACTCTAAAATAAAGGAAAATAATATTAGTACACAAATATAAAGTACAGCCGCATTTACAAAGAAATTTATAAAATTAAAACCATAGAATTGGATTATTATATTGAAAAAGAAGCATGATTTTTAAAAAATCGCAATAGAAAATATATGTAATAAATAGATAACTTACAAAATATAATTCATTTAAAAAACAGCTCAAGGTAAAATAAAACTGACTATTTCATATCAGCTAAAAAACTAAAAAAAGGAAAGAATTATCTAAAACCTCCAAAAAGCTTGAATCAATATAGGGACCATATATCTATATCCTCATTGAGACCTCCTGGTGTGCCTAATTTGTGTATCCAGAAGGTCTCCTGGAAGGACAAATCCTTAAGGAGACCCCCTGCACATGTACACTATGAGTAAAAATTGTTTTGATATATTTTTATTTTGCCGATGTTTGCGCAGAGAGAGTGGCGGATCTCTCTCTGCTGCAAACATATATCGGCAGGGGACGGCGTATCGGGAGACATTATGTTTTATCACCGGCTCATCGGCGTTTTGCTTTCGCAGTGATTCGCCAGGGATTCGCCCTTCCTGAATTCTGCGAGGGCAAATCGCCAAAATCATGCCAATAGGGAACACTTGGCGAGAGCACTTTTTCGGCGCTTACTGCATAGAGCCCATAGTCTTTACAAAAATGACATTTATCTTGGTTCTATGCGGAACACATTAGAGAGAATTCTTGAAGACGTATTGTTATTCCTCTACATGTTATCATAACAATGGCTTCAAATAAAGTTGTGGTTTTACATTGTAAAAGGGATTTCACACCTTAGCTTTAAAAAAGGAAAGTTGGATCAACGTACAGATAAAAATGTTAACAACATTTTTACACAGTGGTCAAAGTGTACTCAGTTCTGTACATAGAATTGTTCCTTGGGATGCAGTATGGAGGAATAAATAGATTAACCCAAATTCAAGTTGTTGACACTAATACTCCAACTGGGTTTAAATGCATTAAATGCATTAATGTTATCAGTGGCCAACCATTTTTTTTAAGCATCAGGCACTAAAATACAACTGGAAACAATATATATTTTACTGTCCTTCTGTATAACCAATGTAAATGTAAATACAGATGTAACCCCTCTTTATTTTACCTCAGATTATATGGCCTATCACTGAGGTTGGAGCCTGAGTCCTATGGGTTTACTGTTTCATTCTCATAGTGTGTGGTACATGTTGTGTGAGACTGTATTTAACAGACACAACACAATGGTAAGGAATTATAACAAACAGTATATTCTCATATAGCTATAATTTGTGGTGTTACATATCTTATATGAATTAGTATGGTGACTCTTAATCTCAGAATTACTCCATACACATATACTTAAAATACTATACCAACAGTGTGAACGCTGCGCAAACAAATAATAACTTGTATCTCTGCTCGGCCTCCCAATCATGGGGTACTGGCCTGTAGATCCTGGTGTGCTAGCACAATCGTTGGAGCTCATAAACTTTGTGTGTGTGTTGCAGGCCTGGTGCTTTATAAAGATCAAACTGTGATGGCAATATAACTGCATTTTATATCCTTGGTGGGTTAGCTCATCCACTACAACCTGGTGTAATTCCTGCACAGCTGGTCTCCCTAATCTCTCTCTGTAGTAGCCTCTGTCTGCCTGCATCCCTCTGCACTGTCAGGTCTTGGTCTCTGTTGGCCATGCTGCATGCACTGGTCCAGAGGGGCAACTCTCTTTC
>WSYH01016708.1:0-12799 GCA_036426205.1 Ascaphus truei
TAGTATAGTCCAGCACGCTCGCTGTAAGTCACGCTCCCCACCACATCACCGGAATTCCCAGTCACGTGACTCGGGAGCGCCCGTTGCACACTGATGACGTGGCTATAGCGCGTAGTTTCCCAAGACGACTGGATGCCCATAGATGTACATACAATGTAGCGGGAGCGGAAATAGGAGCAATTTGGTATGCTCACAGTAATAGTAGAGCAGATAATGATGATAAAAAACTACTTGGCATCATCTAACGCGTTTCGTAGTGGAACGCCACTTTATCAGGGATGATGAAGTGGCGTTCCGCTACGAAACGCGTTAGATGACCTGAATGACAGGAACAATGAGACAGAAAGAGAGAAAAAGAGAGAGAAAAAGAGAGAGAAAAAGAGAGAGAAAAAGAGAGAGAGAAAGAGAGAGAGAAAGAGAGAGAGAAAGAGAGAGAGAAAGAGAAAAATCTGTTCATCATAGCACAGTTGATGATTACACACATTGTTATTGTAATTAAGAGTAAACTTGTTTTTCTCATTTTGATTGCCTAAGCAGCAAGTAAAGTTTCGATTCCTGTGAAAAGAGGGTATCTTAGACAAAGAATCTCAGCCAATTGTTGTAACAAACTTCTTGTGGGAGAAAAACAAGGCGTATTAATGTTCGGTTGTATTCTAACCTTGGAAAATACCACAAAGATAACATGTAACTATTCACACATTCAGCAGACATCCTTATGCTTTCAACTTAGACACTGTAAACTTGAAGAGAGAAGAAATGGCAGGACCTTCCACATTGCACAACCATCCATGTAAATCATACAAATTTTTGATTTATGAAGCAATCGAGTCAACGCCACAGAAAAAGGCTACAGTGGGGGAAATCTATGACTTGATCCAAAACAAATATCCATACTACCAAGAAACAGCCAATCAAAGAAATTTTAAAACTTCTGTACGTTTCACTTTATACGCAAATGAATGTTTTGAGCGTGTCCCTCATCGTCAAGCTCAACGATACGGCTGCTGGCAGGTTGCTGCATCATTTAAACTTACCATGGAACATGGAACAAACTGTATCTGCTGTTAAATAGCATATTTTTGCCTAATGCCAGTTACATAGAAGCCTCACAGACTGTCGCATCTGCTGATATACCTGCACCGTCCATTCCTCTCGACGAGATGCAAGATGGACATAACTACTATGATATGTTTCAAAACTTATATGGCCAATATGAATGTGGAGGTGAAAACAACCAACAACTGTACATACCGCCAGATGTCTTGTTTCAAGAAGCCACTGCAGATCCATATGACAGCCTCACGGAGATGTGTCTGAATCAGGTTTCAACGGTTGGCTCAACCATGGATGATACTGTTGTGCCTTCCTGGAGCGATTTGTTGCAGCCAAATCAGTTTTGACTTCTACAATAATAGTAAATACACATTCCGTTATGCCTTGACTCAAATTATATATGTCACAAATATTATAACATAATCTGCATAATATACAAAATTTGTTAGCCAAATGAGTGGATACAACGTAACATTGCAGACAGCCTTACATGGAGCGTTCACAAATAGATTATTTCCTATACAGTAACAATAGACTACATGACGAACCAGGAGTACACATTGGTGACGGAGTCCTAAATCATTCATTATTATCGAATTTAAACCATCTTTTCTAAATGTTACACTAACTGAAACACACACACCTCATTGTTTAGCATTCAACATATAAAAACAATGTGTCGCCCACATGTGACGTGGGAACTTGATCATGTCCCTAGGCGTCCTTAAAAAGGTTACCGATGCAAGCCCCCCCCAACCGACGTGCGCGCGTGAAACAGTATTGGCTGTGCCCGTAGCTTATTGTTACGGTCAGTGCAGTGTGTCATGCACGCGTGTCGGGGGGGTGGTGCGTGCACAGCGCTGGAGGCCAATGTTCATTCTCTGGGAGGGGTGTTTGCAAGCATTTCATGTTACCTTCACATGACGTCACACGTATTTTGTTCACTCCTTGGCTGATCGTTTTGGCCGTGGGCACACATCCGTTTACAAAGTTTAGATATGTATGTGTGTAGAAGTGAATTTGTTTCGCTTCCATATCATAACTTTCAGCCATGATATGCGTACTGCTAGCAGCACCATGGAGGGACATGTATTGAACGCACAGCATACACATAGTTTTGCGCATGCGCTAAGAGTAGTCCACACATTCGTGACAACGTCTGTTGCGCGCGCACATTATTATGTATGCAGGCACCGGAACAAACATATCAGTAGTAATGCGAACACCGGCATTTGAAACATGAGATAGTTCTATATCTTTACTTTGATCCTTGCAGTTTAAACATATACGTAAATGATGCATGAATATCCACAATCATATAGAAATGTGTTAAGCGTTGTCATGCTGAAACTTAGATAAATGTGCCATCTTTGAACATCATGTGTTTCACAGATGTCGAGGATGAATACATGGGACCAATGTATTATTTCAGATGGGCCAATCGTTATATTAGATGATTGTGACGACTAGCGAACAACTATTATAATAAATATGTAACAATGCTTGCAATGATTGGTGCGCAGAGTAACAATCACTACATAATGTTATCGTATTGTGCACATATTTACTATGCACTTAATTATCATAATGATGTTGCTAAGCACTGAAGTTAGATCTTATATTGATACATTTTTAATTTCTACTAACATTATATGTATTGTCATGTGATATATGCTACCCACATTATCACTCAGCAAACACATTAATCTATTATATATTATATTCTCACGTGCGACTTGTCAAAGAATGTAAATGCTACATAACAACTCATAGACATTGTATGTGAACGTACACAATAACAATAGGGAGGTGATAGAAACTTTTTACTCGTGTGAATGTTATATTATCACGTAGGTTGTAGTGCTAACCTAACATACATGAGCTAATGAATGTTAGGTACAGATCATTAAACCATGAACATTTGTGTGTACATTTCATAACAGGTTAAAGATGATACCCACGCCTGTTAACATCTGGTATCTTGTAAGCCTTGAATTTTACCATTTCGGATAAATCGTTTATGGCTTTTTAATTCCTTGGCTCTGTTGTCTCTCTTCTGGGATATCCATCTCCCTATTCATCTGCTGTTTATGGACAATTTCCTTAATTAGCACCATTTGATCTTTGGAGCTCTGCCATGATATATGTTTATTTATTTTAAACGTTATGCACTATGGTAGTATATATATTTTTTTCCAGGTACTGACGCTCCCCTGATTCTGTTCCTTTGTACTTTGAGTGTGGACCTTGAGACAGTCCTCTAAGGGTTTGAGTGTTTTTACTTTTATTTTCTTGCATGGTGAAGTTTATTCATTTATCACTGTTTTTGCACTTAGACATAGTGTTTGAGCGCCATCTAGTGTGTTTTTTATACACGATGAACTATAGTTTAGTGTTATTATTAAACGTTCAACACATACATAGCTAAGTGATGCCGATGAAAAAAACAACATCATTATGTAGGTTAATATTATTTCTGGTAGAAATACATGCATCACACAAAAAGTAAAACACACACACACACACTATGTTAACGAAATATGTGCGTATGTAAATGTATACTTCATTTATGTTCATATGTGGACAGTTGTTATAAAGGATCATGATCATTATGAATAAGTAACGTGAATGAAATAAAAAATTTCTTAACAACATTGTCATTGTGTTGAATGATTTCTGAAAACTTGTGAATCCAAAAAACTATACTTTGGAATGGTGTTAACATTTTGGCACATGTAACATGTACGTCAAATCAACACACATCTTTCAATTATACATACACGTGTCAATGTATTAATCAACATGAAGATGAAGTGAGAGAATAAATAATGACATACATTGCAATGTTAATGATGTTTACCACATTTGGGTCATTTCATACAAACATGCATTGAGTGTTAACATCGCTCATGTGCATGAATGGATGTTGTTACGTTGTCAAAATTACATGTTATGTAATGTACGTAATGATTTTAAAACACACTGTACAATAACCACCAAGTGTAGATAAACGCACGGACACAATACAGAAAGGACATATTTCAATTGTCACAACTTTTTCATTACGTTCTCTTTATATATCCTCTAACTATACCTGTATCGAGGTTTGCAAATCTTATTACAGATGTGAATTCAAATACATACCATGAGCAGTCCTTGGAGTGATATACCTTGAAAAAGAAAACATGAATGAATATACAGTAAATCATTGTCATGACATGTTCATTAAGGTAAGCAACACACAGAAGTGACACTTTTCTATGTGATATGAAACTAAATATAGAATACGTCAAATATGATTTTAAATACACAATAGTCTACACATCATTGTGACACACATGTCACACTCCAAAAGAAAAATTGTATGTAACCATATTGCACTAGCTATTGGCTATCGACATAGTAGGTTTATTGTTTATGCATAACCAAACATAGCATGTACAGAATATATAGATTTAGTACACATTATTCCCTCACGTACACACAACACCTTTTAGTGGTAAGAAGAAGAATACAACCTGTTGATGAATGACATACCGGTGCCACATGCAATTGTCCACACAGCAGAGAACAGAAAGGTGGGAGAACCATATTCATCTGTTTCCTAAGTGAATGGTATTTGGACACATGTATTTATCATTACAATGAATTAATACAACTATGTAGTACTATGAACATATATGTATTTGCTTACATGAAAAATATGTGTTTATCACATTACGACGTGTCTCCACACCACAGGCTGTTTGCTCAGTATCAGCTGGTAAATTTACGGGATGCTCCTCCTCCAAGCCCTGACGTATGTCTGTTTCTAAATTATTGCGGAGTGCCAGATTGTGCAAAATGCAACATGCAATTACAATATCTGACACTTTAGCAGGTTTATATTGAAGTGCCCCACCAGTTCTATCTAAACACCTGAATCTTGTTTTCAGAAGCCCAAATGTCCTCTCTATGACGGATCTTGTAAATATATGTGCAACATTATACCTCTCCTCTGCTTCAGATTGAGGGTTTGCCACCGGGGTCAACAGCCACGGCCTAATTCCGTATCCTGAGTCACCTATAATCCATTGTGCACAAATATGAAACAATTAGTGTTAACATTATTACATACAACAGTTCATAGAAAAACAAGAGTTGTTTGTTAACACATCATAATATGTACTCACCCACCAGCCAACCAGGTCCAAAATAGCCTTGTTCGAAAGCATGGAAGACTGATGAGTTTCTCAGGATAGAGGAATCGTGACTGGAACCAGGGAATTTGGCTACCACATGCATAATCTTCATCGTGGCCTCACATACCACCTGTACATTCAGGGAATGGTAGTGCTTACGATTGCGGTAAGCATGCTCACTCTGACTAGGCGGGATCAAAGCAACATGGGTGCAATCTATTGCACCCATCACACATGGTATCCCGGCTATGGCATAAAAGCCATTCCTCACTTCAAGCCACTATGTGTGCTCTGTAGGAAAATGAGTATAATTCCTAGCGCATCTATTCAGTGCACATAGAAACTGGGTAAAGGCCAGCGAGAATGTAGATTGCGAGACCCCGCCCACTATGCCCACAGTTGTCTGGAATGACGCGGAAGCAAGATAATGTAATGAGCACAGCATTTTAACAAGCACAGGGACTGCACGACCTCTGGCTGTCACAAAATCTAAATCTACACGTATCTCTTCATGAAAAGATAAGATTGCTGCTGAACTCAAACGATACCGACTTATGATCTCCTCCTCATTCATCCCATCTATCATGGTTCTCGCCCTGTACAAACGTGGACGAGGCACAACTTCTCTCCTCTCTCTTCTCCTCTTATCTCCTTGCCCTCTCCCTCGCCCTCTCCTCTCCGCGTCCCTGTCCCTTCCTTGCCCTGTGACGTCCTGTCCCTCAGCTAGCCTCTCCTTCAATAGAATCTTCCTCCGTCTCATGAACAATAATATAATTTTCAGGTCTGTAGCTGTCAATGCGCAGGTAATTGCCCTCCTTTAAATACCTATGTGATGATGTCACGTGACTTGATGAAGTGCAAGGTGTTACATTAACATATCCAAGTTGTTAACTCCAAACGGGTATCCAGTACGAATTATACGGATTAATTATGTGTGTTCACCAGGCAATCATAATATTTTACAATGATGTAACGTTAAGCTTTGTACAAGAATTTATTCGCAAGTATTTATGGAATGTGTAATGCATGTACCACTTCTGAACGCAACACTCAGTCATCTCATTAGGATACAACCATGACATTGACGTTGAAAAACTACGTTGCATCATGTCTAATTTCGCATGTTATTGCCACATGTTCACATGAACTAATTCTAATTTGCATATGCATAATTTAATGCCATCACGATACTTGCTATTGATTATGTTTCAATTGTCTAAAAATGAGTAACTATTATAGATCTGTGTACTGTATAACGTAGCATAAAGTGATTATAATGCATCGTGTACAATGTAAACATGCAATGTTATTGAGTGTCCAATTGCGGACGTCATAAAAAGAGGGAGGTCACAAACTACATGTAAACATAAAAAAAACCCGCTACATTTACATTTGATCATGCGTTACACATTCAAAGCATTCTATAATGTATACCAACATTACTATACGCTGGATCTGTTAGATGTGTGAAATCTGTTACATCATATAATAAATTGAAGCACACTTAAGTAACATGTTTCATACACTGGCGACACACTTTATTCGAGCTCGGCTAGTCCCACGAATTCGGGTATACCCGGGTGTATTGAGGTTTGTGACTGTTTTCTGCCCGAGTGCATTGAGGTATTTTCCAGGCAGGGATTGAAGCATTTTATTCCCGCTGGCTGCAATACTGCACAGTATATATATATATATACTGCATTACAATTCATGAATTTATGCCATCTGGTAGACACGCGAAGCATTGCAGCCTATTAAATCCTAATCATTATCATTTAACAGATCAGCCGCCCATCAGCCAGGCATGAACCCAGGCTGGGAAGGCAAACGCAATGGGGCTTGTCAGAGGTGAGGAGCGGCGCATTCCAGGTATCTGCCAGGTACATACTGGGTATTTGCTCGAATAAAGTGTGTCGGTGCAGTATGATGTGACATCTTCCTTTAAGAGTTTACTATAGGAGTTTCCCTTGACACTTCATAACATTAAGACTAATGTGACACGCAAAACATCATAACATAGACAAGTACAATGTTCTGCCAATAAGAAACGTAAGCGGTGACACGATGAAGTGAATCACATCGACACTGTAATGCCAAGTACATTATTATTATGAGCAATAGAACGTAAACACTCCTATAAAGTTATAAGTCCACGTTCCATTGACTCCATTGATGTAGAGATTTATTTTTTCTAAGTGCTGTACCGGCAACCTTGCCGATCCTTCTCTCCTTCAACTTGCCAACTTTAGTTGGCGGGACAAATTGCCGTAGAAATCTCAATTTTAGAGTGCCGATCAGCACCGATAAGCTGATCGGGGCTACTGGAATACAGCCGATTTGAAAAAGTGGCGAAAAATGCCGATAAGTGGGTTATCGGCAGCCGCCTGCCGATAAATTTTTATCGGGAAGACAAAATGCCGATTTTGGCCACTTATCGGCGCTTACTGAATAGCAAATGTAAATTTGGCGGGGAAATGCCGATAAAAGCCTTATTGGCGCTTACTGCATGAGGCCCTTTATGTTGATATACATTCTCCTATGTGGATTTACTCCTGTTTCTTCAATCTGTTCCCCACCTGGCTGGTGAGAGGAGAGAGATATACCGGGACTCTACATTTAAACATCTGTGACCGCGTGTATTTGATCGAGTGGATACCGGTGACGTCATTGAAGCGGGTCCAAGCTGACGGAGGGGGACTTCAGGAGGATTCATTGTGCCCACTTGAGAGAGGCCACCTACCTGTTGATGACAACTTTATTTCCCCGTGGTCCATTTCAGCTGACTGGTAACCCGTGTCCATATCAATGATGTGCTTGTGATTATTGTCTTTGATGTACGCAGATTACCTACCTGTTTACATTTTATATTTAACTAGCTGAGAGCCCCGGCGTTGCCCGGGATGTTTGTGGTGTGGGTGTGGCATTTGGGTGAGGAGTGGTCAACGCGGCCCATGTGCGGTGGTAGTGCTGCTGTGGCTGTACTGATGGTGATTGTATCGGTGTGCTGATTTTGGAGGGTTTGGTGCTGATGTGGGGGTGCGGATGTGGGGGTGCGGATGTGTGTGTGCCGATGGGGGAGGTGCAAAGGTGCCGATGTGTGGGTGCTGATGGTGTTGATGGGGGCTGGGAATGGCGGGGAGCCGAGAATGCCAGTGTGCTGGGGGGGCATGGGATAGCGGTGTGCTGATGTGGTTTTGCTGGGGATAGTGTGTGTGTGTATACGTGTGTGTGTATACACACGTGTGTGTGTATACACGTGTGTGTGTATACATGTTTGTGTGTGTGTATACATGTTTGTGTGTATACATTGTATGTGTGTGTGTGTGTGTATACATGTGTACGTGTGTGTGTGTGTGTACGTGTGTGTGTGTATACGTGTGTGTATACACATGTGTGTGTATACACATGTGTGTATAGACGTGTATACACATGTGTGTGTAGACATTGTGTGTATGTATATATTGTGTGTGTGTGTGTATACATGTGTACGTGTGTGTATACACATGTGTGTATACACATGTGTATACACATGTGTGTATACATGTTTGTGTGTATACATAGTATGTGTGTGTGTGTGTGTACATGTGTGTGTGTGTACATTTGTGTGTGTGTACATTTGTGTGTGTATACATGTTTGTGTGTGTGTATACATGTTTGTGTGTGTGTATACGTGTGTGTATACATGTGTGTGTATACACGTGTGTGTGTGTGTGTGTATACATGTGTGTGTGTATACATTATGTGTATGTATACGTGTGTGTGTATGTGTACATGTGCGTGTGTGTATGTCTCCATGTGTGTGTATGTCTCCATGTGTGTGTATACACATGTGTATATACACATGTGTATACACGTGTGTATACACGTGTGTATACATGTTTGTGTGTATACATAGTATGTGTGTGTGTGTGTGTATACATGTGTGTGTGTACATTTGTGTGTATACATGTTTGTGTGTGTATACACGTGTGTATGTGTGTGTGTGTGTGTGTGTATACATGTGTGTATACATGTGTGTGTGTATACATGTGTGTGTGTATACATTATGTGTATGTATACATGTGTGTGTGTGTGTACGTGTGTGTATGTGTACATGTGCGTGTGTGTATGTCTCCATGTGTGTGTGTATGTCTCCATGTGTGTGTGTACGTGTACATGTGTGTGAGTATACGTGTACATGTGTGTGTGTGTGTACGTGTCTACGTGTACATGTGTGTGTGTGTCTACGTGTACATGTGTGTGTGTCTACGTGCGTGTGTATACGTGTGTGTCTACGTGTGTGTGTGTATACGTGTGTGTGCGTATACGTGTGTGTGTGTGTCTACGTGTGTGTGTGTGTCTACGTGTGTGTGCGTATACGTGTGTGTGTGTGTCTACGTCTGTGTGTGTGTCTACGTGTGTGTGTGTACACGTGTGTCTACGTGTGTGTTTGTACGTGTGTGTGTTTGTACGTGTGTGTGTGTCTACGTGTGTGTGTGTGTGTGTGTATACGTGTGTGTACGTGTGTGTACGTGTGTGTGTGTGTAAACGTGTGTCTGTGTGTATACGTGTGTGTCTGTGTGTATACGTGTGTGTCGTGGGGAAATTCGTAAGCAACCAATCAGAGCCAAGCTGGCTAGAAAATCTGCGTCAATGGGAAATCCAAAATAGCCAAGAGACATGCGCAAGCCTGCCACCTATCTCCATCACTATCTTAATGCCACCCGCTATGTAGACTCCACCAGGTCTGGCAGAACAAGTGGCATCTTGGAGGACTGCCATTGATCTCCGGACCTGTTATTCCGCCTTTCTCCACTGACCAAATGCTATTCACACATCTGGGCAACTTCTGGCTGCTTTGAACTCTGATGTCCAGTCGAATTACCAGCGCCTATGGGTTCGCTCAGGCAGCCTGTTTAAAAAGAAAAAGAAACAAAACAAAGAAACAAAAGAAAATACAACGGGAAACCAGAAAGGAATTGCTGATAAAATGGTAGGTTTATTCTCAAAAAGGAATTACTCGCAACATTGCTGTCACACAAAGAAAGTCCTCTGAGGACTTTCTTTGTGTGACAGCAATGTTGCAAGTGATTCCTTTTTGAGACTAAACCTACCTTTTTATCAGCAATTCCTTTCTGATTCCCCATTGTTTTTTCTTTCAGAGCAGTGCTCTCCTTGTTCCTGCCATCCAGGTAATCAATCTTGGCTGCTTATCTGGAGACACACGCCCATGGAGCTTAGAGCGTAACCCTCAATGTGAGATCCTGAGGGAAACAGTCTCTAGCTGAAGTTCCGGTGGCGTCAACTGTATCCGTGAAAACCGGAAGTGACGTATCGGCCTCAGCTTGCAGCACAGGATAGATACCGGTGGAGAAGGCGGACGTGCGTGGGGTTCCCGAGGGCGCGACTCGGCGTATCATCTTTACCCTGTTACCAACGCCTGTTAACATCTGGAATCTTGTAAGCCTTGAATTTTACCATTTCGGATAAATCGTATATGGCTTTTTAATTCCTTGGCTCTGTGTCTCTCTTCTGGGATATCCATCTCCCTATTCATTGCTGTTTATGGACAATTTCCTTTATTAGCACCTTGCTCTTTGGAGCTCTGCCATGACCTTTGTTTATTTATTTTAGACGGTATGCACTATGGTAGTATATTTATTTTCTTCCAGGTACTGACGCTCTGCTGATTCCGTTCCTTTTGTACTTTGAGTGTGGACCTTGAGACAGTCCTCTAAGGGTTTGAGTGTTTTTACTTTTATTTTCTTGCACGGTGAAGTTTATTTATTTATCACTGTTACTGCACTTAGATATAGTGTTTGAGCGCCATCTAGTGTGTTTTTCATGGAGCTTGGAATGCTTGTCCCTTCATCGGTGCAGTGAGTACAATGTTTCACAAAGTGATATCCATGTGCTGACTGTCATGGGAGACCAGGTTATTTGCACCTTTTTACCAGGATCATACATTGAGCAAAACAAGGTAATGAAATAAATGTAATTTATTCGGCATAAATTCGCTTACACACAATGATACACAAAAAAACAAACAGAAATACCCACTTACTTTGGGACTGAGGTCAAAAACTAGACTTTCCTAGGTGAAGGGAATTCTATGGGAGAGTTTTACCCTGACCGTGACTTAGCCCGGAATCTCCTGGAACCCAAATTTGCATAGAATTCCATACGCCACCGGTACATTCTCCTGGAACTCAAACTGGCATAAAATCCCAGCTACTTCTGCTGTGATCATTTCTGAGAACGGCAACAAAAAGCTGGACTTAGACTCAGGTGGGCAGGCTTTTCAGGCTTGTAATCAAAGCAGGTTGCTCTTCTATTCGCAAAGAAGCAACTTTGAAAAGCCCAACCGCGCTCTTACTACTGGAGACTACAAATCTGATTGACTCATCAATTCTAATAGTATTCTGAGTTTCATTCACAAAAAGGAAATAAATGCGTGGGGAAATTCGTAAGCAACCAATCAGAGCCAAGCTGGCTAGAAAAGCTGCGTCAATGGGAAATCCGAAATAGCCAAGAGACATGCGCAAGCCTGCCACCTATCTCCATCGCTATCTCAATGCCACCCACTAGGTAGACTCCACCAGGTCTGGCAGAACAAGTGGCATCTTGGAGGACTGCCATTGATCTCCGGACCTGTTATTCCGCCTTTCTCCACTGACCAAATGCTATTCACACATCTGGGCAACTTCTGGCTGCTTTGAACTCCGATGTCCAGTTAAATTACCAGCGCCTATGGGTTCGCTCAGGCAGCCTGTTTAGACATTAGTTCTGAATGTATAAAGCAAAATACATTATTAAATTATATTTCACTACACTTCTGAGTCTTGGGGGGCAGGGGACGGAAAAGGAAAAATGTTGTTGTTTTATTTCTATCTTCCTTATTTCCAACACACTTTCTTTTGGACTCATTCTGGAATCTCAGAGTCCCCCCTCAACCTTATATACGGTTGGGGCACCCACACACGCTAGACTGATTGTGGATCACCATGGCACTTGCTGGGGTACTCTTCTTAACCTAGGGATTCCCTCAGGCACAGGATTACATGTTTTATCCCTGTGCCTCATTCTCCTTTCTGGACTGTGCTGAAGCAGGGTACCCTATTGGTGAGTCACGCATGCGTTTTCCTGACGAGGTATTGCCGGGATAATGTGTTTACATTTATCAAAGAATCAGGCATGATTCCCGGGTACATATATGGGGAACCGATAACTCTGGACCCCAACCTCCTAGGTACATTCTGTTAAGGGTTCCTATGCATACCCCCCCCCCCCACACACCCCCCTTAAAATTCATACCCTTGGATTCCCTGCTTGCTGGCATGCCCGGAAATGGAAAACACAAAAAAATCACAACAAATATTTTTATTACATACAGTACAACAAAATGGTACATTGTTACTGGGCCCAAGAGCTAACTCTCTTGGACCCTTATACACGGATCAGGGGTAACCAAAATGGTCTTTACTTTAACTTGAGAGCCTGGTTACCCCCTCCCATCACACTGACTGCTTTGTCTTATTTGGTTCATGAACTGTTTAATATAAGTCTGGTTCAGAGGGGATATCAGC
>WSYH01016709.1:0-12799 GCA_036426205.1 Ascaphus truei
GCCATTAAGAATCTCATAGAAATGTTGAGGCAATGTTGCAGCAATGTTAAGGCATTTACTGTGAGACTGCCCCAGAATCTAGGTAGAGAAGAACCCAGTGTAGCACTCAAGTTCACCCTCTGGTGATATACATGCTCCGGTCCCATTGCGTACGTTAATGCGGGGTATGCCTGTAAGTAGCAAATTGAAGACGATGATTTCCCACATGTTTGTTTCTGTTTGGAATATCAGGTTTAAAACTACATTTGTCACATACATACATACACTGTTACATTTTTGTTTATAACTACATTTGTCACATTATGTTATCCTATAATTCTTGAGTCTGTTGGTTGACTGCAGAAGTTCTTATTTAATCTTGTTTGATTAATTGTAAAACCAGTATTTAAGCCTCGGTGCGCTATAAAGTTACCGCTGCATCTCCAGAACAAGCACATGCTGCTCGATACTGATACTGAGGATCAGGGCCACCAACAGCTTTCCCGGGGCCCAGGACTAGAGATTCCACCAAGGCCCCCTCTCCCCCTCACACACCTCCTTGCTCTTTCACTTCTCTCTATTACTCCCATTTCTCACCCTCGTCCCCCCATGTATTTCTCTCCCCACCTGTCTCTCCCTCTTCCTGTCTTACACTCTTACCCTTCTCTCTCTCTCTCATTATTCTCGTCTTACACTCTTTCCCCAATTCACTCTCCCCCACCTCCCCTATCCCCCTCTCTCATTACCCCCCACCTCCCTTTCTTTCTCCCCCTCTTTTCCGCACCTCCCCCTCTCTCTCCCACACCTCCCCTTCTCACTCCCCTCCTCTCTCTCTCCCGACCTCCCCCTCTCTCACTATCAACCACTCCCCCTCTCTCCCACCTGCACCCTTTCACCCTTCCCGTCTTTCACTCTTCCCCCTCTCTCTTACTCTTCTCATCTTGAACTCTTCTCTCTCCTCTCTCTCTCTCTCTCTCTTTTTCTCTCTCTCTCTCATCCCCTCTCTTTCATCTCTTCTGTCTCTCTAACCCCCCTCTCTCTAACCCCCTCTCTCTCTCTCACCCACCCCTCTATCTCTCTCTATCCCCCTCTTTCTCACCCCCCTCTCTCGCAACCCCTCTCTTACCCCCTCTCTCTCGCACTCCCTTCTCTCTCTTGGCCCCTCTTTTTCACCCCTCTCTCTCACCCCCTATCTCTCTCACCCCTTTCTGTCTCTTACCCCCTCTCACCCCCTTCTCACACCTCTTCTCACACCTCTTCTCATCCCCCTTCTCTCACTCCCTTCTTTCACCCCCCACTCACAACCTCTCTCTCACCCTCTCTCCCTCTCACTCCCTCTCCTCCCTTTCTCTTTCTCATCCCATCTCTCTATCTCATCCCTCCTCTCTTTCTCATCCCTCCTCTCTCTCTCATCCTCTCTCTCATCCCCTCTCACTCATCGCCTCAGCCTCTCTCATCCCTTCTCTTTCACCCTCTCTCTCTCTCATACTCCCCTCTCTCTCACCCCCCTTCTCTCTCACACACTGCCTTCTCTCTCTCACCCCCTCTCTCTTTCACCCCCTCTCTCTCACCCTCATCTCTCTCTCACCCTCATCTCTCTCTCACCCCCTCTCTCATCCCCTCTCTCTCACCCCCTCTCTCCGCTCCCTCTCACCCGTTCTCAGTCGCTCACTCTCAGCCGCTCTCTCTTACCCGCTCCCTCTCACCACTTTTTACTCTGTTTTTCCATACCCCACCTCCGTTTTGACATACCCCCCATTTTGACATACCCTCACCCTCCGCTTCCCCCCCCACTCTGTTTTACACCCCTCTTACCCTGAATAGTTGTGTGCAGCAGCAGCCGCCGCCTAGGCCGCATAGTGGTTGTACCGGCCCTGCATTAACGGGAGTGGTACCATCTGCATATCTGGGGCAGAATGCTGCACATCAGAAATGTGATAAGAGCGAAGGATTTGCTCACGTAGAACTGTTGTGTTCACATCGTGCTAATTCCCTTATACTAGATCTAAATTCTAGCATTGTTTGATAAGTAATAATATAATCATATATGAATTTTAGAACCGATCTGGGTCTTCCAACCTCAGACCTGATGGAATAGTTCCTGCCAGGCATCGCATAACGAACGCCCTAACCAGGATAACAGGTAAGTGCAATACAAAGAAAACCAAGCACAAATTATTCACTTGTGATAATAATGTATAAAACAATCAAGAGAGTGCAATATGAAGAATATATACATAAAATGAGATTAAAACAGTCTGTGAATAAAATACTCCTACATAAAAGAGTGATGTATAAAAAGGGTGAATACAACTACTGGAGGGAATGCCGCTCTGAGAAAACCGTGATGTATTCCAACGTCAAGAGAAGCCAATGGGGGCAAACGACGAAGCGCAAGTCTCACAGGGTATGAAAAATAAAACATAAAGGATATAATGCAATATGTCCACATATACATGCACAAAGTGTGCAAATATAGGAGGTGTCCCACTCACATGCAATGGAATAAGTACAAGCCTGTGAGAAACAAATCTCTCCAAGTGATTGCGGTTCTCAGGTCTGACGTGATGGAATCTCCGGATATGTAAATGAGAGAAAGCAAAAGATGGTGCAATTCCGTTTCATGATTAAAAGGATGTATAAGTGATGAAAATACTCTTGCACATTTCCAATTAAATAAGCGCTTGGAGACTGTAAAAAGTTTAGAGGGACGCTGGATCTTCACGAGGCTCCTTCTTCCTGTTCACTATGTTGTCACAGTACGAGACCGAGCAAGGAAAGGAAGGGGTCTGATCTACATAGGTGATGAGACATCAATTCCTTGACTGAATGGAAGTCTGTTTGCGCATCCAAAACCCTATGCGTTTCACTCTGAAAAGAGCTTCATCCCCTGATGAACCTGAGAACCGCCAGCAGTTAGAGATTTTTTCTCTACAGGCTGGTACTTATTCAATTGCATGTGAGTGGATACCTCATATTGTTTTACACTTTATGTATGTTTATTTTTTTGGACATATTGCACTATATATTTAGTTTTTTATTTTTCATACCCTGGGAAACTTGTGCTTTGCAATTCTCCACCAAGTGCTTGTTAATGTTGCATAATGTAGTTGTGTTGTACAAGAAATTGTTTTGTGTAATTCTTAAGAAAACCTTTATGACCCAAAGATGATCCTCCTCCTCCTTTCGCTCCCACTCCAGTATTTTGCCTTTTTTGGTAGCCAAAGCTTTAGTTTCTTTTGGCTGCCCCTATTTTGTATTTGGACATCTACTTTCATCTCCCTCACTCCGCAGCTATCAACTCCATCTGCCTCTCACATCACACCCAGTAGCAGATTTCCCATTAGGCCCGGCCTAGGGCGGCAAAATTTGGGGGCGTCAAAAAAATTGGCCCCATATGCATTTGCTGCATTCTCTGCCCTAACGGACCTAATGGGAATGCACTTACATGTTTCCTGCCGCCTCCTTTCTTCCACCCTCTATCTCCTTTGGAACCCCAGCATCAAATGACGCTGTGGACGTCCCAAAGTGATGTCACACGGGGTCAAATGATGTTATGACATCATGTTACCATGATAATGCGATGCCATGCACCGTCACGTTGATGATATCCACAGCGTCATTTGATGCTAGTATTCTAAAGGAGACGTAGGGCGGCAGCAAGGAGGTGGCAGGATACATGTTAGTGCGTAGGGGCGGTGAATTTGGAAATCCGCCGCTGATCACATCCCATCACCCCAAACACTGAAGAAGAAAAACCATATCCTACTCTCTCTTTATCTGTCACTACTTCTCCTACCCACATCAATCCTCTCACATCCAATACCATGCCTCAAAGTCTCCTCACCACTCGTTGCTGATCACTCCATCCTCATCCTCATTACACCTCCCTTCCCTACCCTTTTCCTGTGCCCTATGGAACGCATGATCTGTCTGCAACAAACTCACAGCAATACATGACCTGTTCATTTCCAAATCTCTAAACCTTCTAGCAATTACAGAAGCATGGCTCACTATTTCAGACACCCCCTCTCCTGCTGCAATCTCCTATGGTGGTCCCTTCCTCAGTCACACCCCTAGACCAGGGAATAGACAGGGTAGAGGAGTTGTCATACTACTTTCCCCATGCTGCATATTTCATGTCATACCCCCATTTCTCTCCCTCTCCTTATCCTTTGAAGTCCATGGTGTCCATCTCTTTTCCCCCATTTCCTTCCATGTCGCTGTTATCAATTGTCCCCCTGGACCTACATTGTATTGTATTGTCTGTCTTTATTTATGTAGCGGCATTATTGTACATCCCAATTCATTGACAACTTTGCTGCCTCTCTCCCTCACTTCCTTCCTTTTGACACACCTACTGTACTTTCATAATGGGAGACTTTAACATGCCTATTGACAATCCCACTGCCACTTCAAATGCCCATAGTATCCCTCTAACATCCTTCTATTGTCTCTCCCAGATGATCACCTCTTCTACTCACTGCAGTGGCAACTCCCTTACATACACTGCACCCCCTCCAATTTTCAAAATTTATACAACCTCTCCTATCTCCTGTCTCTATCCTTTCATGTCCAACCTAGAGTAGCCATGTCCCCCAGGGGTACTAATTCTCTGGCCCCTCCAGCACTGTAATTCCCAGTAAAGAGTGGGCAGTGTTGGGTGTAAACCCTGCAGGGCCTGGTTATGTTATTGCATAGACTGTTAGGTAATACAGTTCCGGATTTGCCTGGTTTTATTAGGGTCTATGCCTGATAGGAGGCCGGCTTACAAGCCACTCCCCTGGGAAGGAGGGGGTTTCCCTCTAAGGTTTGAAGTTAGCAGTAAATTCTGTGCTCACCTCCCTGCGTGGAGGAAGCACCAGTATAGCCTCTCCTGGATAGGAGGGGGCAGAGGCTTTGCCCTGTTAGGGGGTAAGGTGTGCTGAGGAGGGGTGCCTAGGGCCTCAAGCCCTGGGTACTGCCTTCAGGGAATGGAGCCTGAAATGTCTATGCTGTATCCAAATAAAGTCCAGTTGAATTATCCTTTGTGTGATCTGTCAAAAGAGTTGCCTGTGAGGACCATCTTGGCTACACCAGAATCCTCATAGGATGGAGGCGCTAGGCACCTAGGGAACCGAGGGAATACTATCAGCGGACATACCTGAGTCCACACCGGCTGGTGTGCAACGGCGGGTGTCCCCTTCTGCTCTCCAGTCAGTTCCCGCTCCGATCTATGCCTTTGAGGAGGCGAGCCGTTGACTGGACAGGCACGGTCGAGCGATGCCTGCCACACCCTTGGTGCCTCGCTCCCTGTAGGAGGTATCTTCCACCGCTGGATCCACAAGCTTTCGGCAGGACAGTGAGGGTGTGTCGGACGAGGCCTCCAACGATCCCGAGGTAAAGACAGGTCACTGCACAAGTGGGTGCGGCTACAGATTTCGCGCCGCTCCCTTCTTTTGGCTGGGGTTCTGGTTTTGGCACCAAACCCCTGCACATCTCTCGCCACATTTTTCGTGCAGCCTGCTTGCACGCAGCACGTGCGCGATCTAGGCTTGCCGGGAGTCGCCATTTTGGATCGGCTGCAACCCGCGCTGCAGTGAATGGCGCAACAGTCGCTATTTTAACCTCCTCCATGCCCCGCAGAGCACATATATCTCTCATCGCCATCTTTAGTGAGCCCTCTAAGCCCACGATAGCGCTACTCTCAGTGCCTATGGTGCAACTTGTTCCTAGACACTTACTACTCTCAATGGTGCTCTAAACAATGAATATAACGCATGGCATACCCCAGGGTAGGCAGAAATCTCTCCTTGTACACCGCACTCGCTGACGGTTCATTACAAGCACTTTGTGGTGTGTTTTCTGGATACTAGCTAGTGTACTTGGCATTCCTAAGTACTTGGCGTCAACCTACTTTTGGCCACTCTTAGTGCAGACCCTATGCTGAAGTCACTGACCTCTGTTAACATGCTACACCCACACGAATCCTACACTATCTGCCTCAAGGCGACTAGAACAGCTATAGCCTCTTGTATCCAAATTTACATTACCCTCTTAGGCACCTAGGGTGTACTGTGCGAGAGGACAGTCTCTCCTGACTACCCCTAGTCTCCAAAAATGCCCATCCTTCTGCAGCACTTGCTTTGAAAGTGTACATACTACTTTCAGCTCTACATCGCTGAAAACCTGTCCTGTTTATCTCAGCAGCGCCTCCAACTATAACCCATCTATCCCCACCCAATCGCAGACCGGGTCCCCTAAGGTGTTCCTGGGTTTGGCTATATGTCTCTGTGTGGTGCATACCTGCTGGCAACAGGAGGGCCTGAGTCTCCCACGATGACATGGGGGACAACAGGAACAGGTTACTGGGGTGAATGCCTTCGTTCTCATTCAATGGTGCAGAGCCTCCATCTGTAGTAAGCCCCAGGGATGCGGGGTGAAATCCCAACCACAGAAATCTCCCTACCAGGGATGAGAGATTCCAGTCTCACACAAGGTTATCTTTAAAACCAGCAGACTCTTTATTCTCTTGGGCAGCAGCAGCAGCAGCAGCAGCAGCAGCAGCAGCAGCCGACAGGTACAGTTGATGCACAGTCCACTAACTGTTCTCCCTTGTGATGGTCCTGCCTCCACTCTGGACCAAAGGGCATCCAGAGTGGGGCTATCTCTTCCCTCACCCCCTAAGCAGGGTGAGAGGTATTTGGTCCACCTCACTAACTATATCTTTAGCAGCTCTACTCCTGAGCTGCTCCTCTCCTCATTAACACACTATCTCAACTCTGACACACTGACAGACTCACGCTAAATAGGAAATGCACTGCTCGTTATGATCTCAGCAGGCACCGCCCCTGTGTCTCTTGATTGGACACAGGGTCAGGTGACTTACCTCCACCATTCAGGGCAAGTGCTTGAAGTGGGGGAAACCCATGATAACTCCTGGCAACCTGCCCTTATCAGGGATTATACCAGGAGGAGGATAGAACTATAGCCCCATTTCTTACCAGGGCTACAAATAGTATAAATTGTCAATCCCACATAGAACCACACTTGCCTAATGACAGTTGTGCATTATTAGGAGAACGTTATAATTTATGGCGCGTTGTGGGATGAGCGAGTAAACTTTGCTTTGATTATGTGTGCATGGTCAGTGTTCAATTTTGTCCGAAACATCCCAAGCCGCCGTCCTAAACCCAATGCGCAGCTTTTAGCAAGAAACAAAATGACATAAATCAATATTTTCAACAGTCGCAAATTTGGAAAAATCGTAATCCGTCACGGAAACACAATAAGTTAAATAAAAATTCTCAGCCGCCATTTTCTTCTCACTGCACCTAAATTTCAAAGTAAAGCTATAGGTTGTTGTTGTACAGTGTTATTTGTTGCCGTGGTTACCAATTTATTTCCATTTAAATATTTAATTTCTCTGAAACGGTTCAAGCAAATTGTCTGAAAATGTTGGACAAATTGCAAAATAATATACGGTAGGTAATGTTTTGTATCAAGAATTCGGTAGATGAGATATGTCCTTTCATTTTCTTATCACTTAAAAAAAAAGCATAACATGTATTCCAAGTATGATGGAGGTGCAACAATGTGATTGAAACTTCTGGTAGACCTAAGTTACAGAGAAGGTAGAGAAGAACCCAGTGTAGCACTCAAGTTCACCCTCTGGTGATGAGTGTATGATTTAAAACATAAACTTTATTCAATACAACACATATAAAATAATGGGTATTAAAACGACGTACTAGAGGTCAATAGATCATGATACTGACAGCCGTATAGGCTCAGGATCAAGGTAGTTTGTGTGTCCTATATGTGTCAAGTATCACACAGGAACCTGAACAGAGATCCTAGTATGGACCCCTGTTAAAGGTGAATATAGTAGGGTCTGCTCGCTTAAGTACTATAGCTACAGGGGCTCCCCTATTACCAGACCGAAGTTACAGTCAGATGGCAGAAAGGTTCCCTCAAAATGTAATCAGAATCGATGAAGACGTTTGACCTGTGGAGAGAGAACACACAGACAAAAAAACAGACAGAAGAACCACTCACACACCCACAGCGTCCACAAAGTCTAGTTGATGGCTTCACTTCGCCCACTCGCTCATCAAAATATTGGCAAATGCAGAGACCAGAACAGACAAGCAGATTCTGGAGTCTTGGAGGCGCCCTCCACTTAGGGGCATGGCTGGAAGACACTTAGCAAAGAGAATGTTGTCAAGCTGAGCAGTGTTTCCTCCTCATTCCATATTATCACAATACAATGCCAGGACAGAAAGAGGGAAGGAAATAAAGTGGGTTGAGAAGTCAGTCTCTTTCTATTCGTGTATGTTGAAAACAAGGCAGGAGCGACCACTCTTATCAATATCATTAACAGTCATTATTTTCCCTGAGGTTTATAGTTTCACTGCACATGAGGGAGGGAGGGAGAGGAGGGGGGGGGGAGGGGTAGAGGGGGAGGAGAATGGAGGGGGGAGGGGAAGGAGATACCTCCCCAAAGACACCTTTATACAATATGTGGAAACCTATCTGCACACATAAAAAAGCACACCTGAGACCCCTATATGCGAATTTGGATATGCAAAGTACATTTAAGTGACTTAAATCAGCCAATTCCCCAGATATCTCAGGTGCGCTTCTTTTTTGTGCAACTTATTGTATATAGGTGTGTTTGGGGAGGTATATCAGTAACTGGGGCTGCTAGTAAAACAGACTCCCTCTTCCTCCCCCCCTCCTTCTCTCATCTCCAGTAAAACCCAGAGTCCAGGGGTCTGGATGGGAGTATAGCCTAAGTAACGTCAGGTTAAAATCAGTGCCCTGACTATCATTAGCACGAACGTTATAGTTCATACAATGCCCTTAGCGAGCTTGGAAGATAAACGTTGTTATCCCTTACCAGGCGTTAAGGCTTCGTTAAGTCAATAAAGGAGCTCCGTAGATCTGGGCATCAGCATTGCAGCTACAAAAGTTAGACCCGGCCAAAAAAATATTTTTTTTTTTTAGCAATAGTTCCACAAAATAGAAAACTATTTAATAAAATTACCAGCATATGCGGTGTGTGATTAAGATGGAAAAAAAAACAATAACGAGTGAATAGGTGTTTTATCCTGAAGCCAGGGTCACGAATGGTGTATGAATGACTCCAGGTAGCTTAACTCGTGTCTCACCTCTTCCAAAGCACAGACAAGTCCTTTTCTCTTTCTTGGTTTTATATCACCAGAGGGTGAACTTGAGTGCTACACTGGGTTCTTCTCTACCTTCTCTACCTATTCAGTGTATACCCAGAGCACCGTTCACCGTCATCTTTATTGAGGCAGCAGCAGGGGCTCCCCTATTACCTGCCCCAGAATCTACCCAGGCAGAGTTCTAATACTCGTTGCTGCATCTGTATACATATTATTACACAGTAGTGACAAATGCTTATAAAACTGGGTAAAGGGGAAGGGTAGACAAAGTATGGAGGGGTAAAAAGAGGACCCCGGCTTCCAAACAATGTTTGGGTGGACCAACCATAATCGGACCCGTGATGCGAGGAAAAGGAGTTCTTGGCTGAAGAGCTTACAATCTAAGTGGTCAGTGGCTTCCTGTCGCAAACCCTTAATGTTAGGTGCAGGATTGATCTCAGTTGCCGGTACAGCAGCAAACCTGGTGGACATGCAAAGGAACTGAGACTAGGAGCAGGGGCATATTAGATATGTCAGGGATGTCCCTGACACTTCATCCATGTCGATCTCCCGGTAGGCCTCAGGCGCTTTCCCACTTAGCTGGGGGAGAAGAACTTCACCCAATCGACTGGGTAGCTGATGGAGGTGACAGGTTTTCTCAAAGGGCCTGAAATACACGTCAATGTCCTTTTTAGCCTAGTCGAACTGACCAAATGGAAGCGGGCCAACGGGGTTAGGACCCAGACACCGATTCATGATTTCAGCTCCATACCTCCCACAGGTGTAGACACCTGGCTGCCAGAGAGAGAACAGTGATCCGCTTTTGGTGTATGTACCTCCCCAGAAGTAGGGCTTGCCATTCCCCACATCACCAATATCCACAGACTGTGAGCCTTTGTGTGGGGTGAGATGCAATCTGACTCACTATATGCTGGCCACTTGACCATTGTTACTGGTCTAGACATACAATGAGTCACACAGATACAGTTTGAAACACGAAAAGACATCCCATAATAACCCAAGCACAAAACACACAGTGCAATACAGATGCATAACCTGGCTTAATTTATTACCATGACTGGCAGCCATATTCCAGCCCTGAGATGGCCAGTTTAACCCTATGTGTTGGACTGGTAGGGGTAACAAGTGGGCTTAACCTTCAATATACCATGCCACGCTGCCCCTACCATCACAGTGATATTTATTTTATTTAATATTTACCTATACTTTAAAATTCCATTTTATACAGTTCGGATTGCGTGTGTGTGTGCACACTACATTTTGAGACTAATTACTAAAAAATACATATTCTACCATTAATTTTCAATTATCAAAACTGGTCATTGGTAATTGATTTTACCTATATTAAAATTTAAGGCTATGGTACTTTTAACCACACATATGTTTTTCACAGTTTGCCTTCCTACGAGTGCATTTGTCAATCATAGTGACATAACTGAACCTATTGTTTGGTCCATTACCTTATTGTGATGTCATGTCAACATCATTTGAGTTCCATATAAACTCAGCACAATTACAGATGCATTACAAGTAACATGTAAGACACTAGAAGAAATAACCTGAGTCTTGAAACTAGGTACAGTACATTATTTTAATCATATTTATTACAGTTGATGACTATTTTCCATTGATGAAGACCTCTATTAGAACATTAATAACCATTTAACAGTTTTAGTGCCAGAGGAGCATGCCACCTAGGGGTGAGCTACTCTGGAACTGAAAGGGTTAAGTTTCCTAGTTTACTCCATTGTTGTTCCCTTCTCTGGTTTAACCTGATGTACACACTCTATGTACGTGTGACACTAATCTGCCACATGTGGTGATTCATTCGGTTTCTACTGTCTGCCTGTTTCTTATCACTAGTTCTACCTGTCTTTCTACAATATGTCCTGCTCTTTCATGCATTGCACTATAATCTTTTGTGTGCTTGTGACAGTACGGGGTAACCAGGCTATCAAATAAAGATTTAAGCCCATTTGGTTACCCCTGATCCGAGTATAAGGGTTCAAGAGAATTAGCTCTTGGACCCAGTAACATTGTATGTTCCCACACGTACTTTGCATTAATAAAGAATGTTTGTGTTTCTACATTTCCAGGCATGCCAGTGAGCAGGGATTGCTAGGGCATGAGTTTCAAGGGGTGTTTTGTGGAGGAATTGTTATCAGAATGTGCCTATGTAGTTGGGGTCTGGAGTTGTCGGGTACCCTAAAAATGTACCCGGGAATCATGCCTGATTCTCGGATACATGTAGGCACATTGTCCTGGTAATATCTCCCCTTGAGAACGCTAGCGCGACTCACCACTAGGGTACTTTGGTTTAGCACAGCCAGAAAGGTAAATGGCACAGGGATGAAAAGTTGCCCTATACCTGTGGGGATCCCTAGGTTAAGGGGGGTACCCCAGTTAATGCCCAGGTAGCCCAGAACCTGTATTGGGTTCTTGGGTACTCCAACCGTAGATAAAGTTATGTGGGGACTCTCAGAGACCAGTCTAAGTCCCATAGATAGTGTGTGAGGAATAAGGGCTGATAGAATAGAAATATGCACTTTTATTTCTATTCCTCACACTCAGGACATAGGGATGTATTAAAAGTATATTTTATTAATACATTGTAACATTCTGTAATGTAATTTTTGTGTACTATAAGGTAGTGAGACTTTGGGAATCCGATGCCCACACTGACTGTCAGGGCTACCAAGTTAGTGCCAGTAAGTCTGTTGAACATCGGAGTTCAAAGTAGCACAGATGCCAACTGAGAAAGTTCCCATGCGCTGATTGGCTGTAGAATTTTATGAATGACGCTCCAAATACTGTAAGAAATGTTTGAGCCAATGAGATTTGAGATTCCTAGTAGTAAGAACACGGGCGGGCTTTTCAAAGTTGCTTCTGTGTGAATAGCAGAGCAACCGGCTTTTATTTCAAGCTGAAAAGTCTGCCCGCTGTTTTCTAAGTCCCGACTTTTGCAACCAAGTTGTCAAAAACAAACATAACGGTTGTGGCTGGGATTTGATGCCGATTTCGGTTCCAGAGTATCGGTGCTAGCTCACGGTCAAAAAGAGTCCAAGTTCTCAGAAGGGAGCGGTGGCGTGTGGAACTTCACGTCGATTTGGGAAGCAGGAGATTTCGGGCAAAGTCCCGGTCAGGGGAAAACTCTTATTTAAAGTTCCCTGCCCCTAGAAGTGTAGTTTTTGACCCACAGACCCTCATTAAGTGTGCTTTTCGTCTGTATTTTGTGTATCAAAGTGTGTAAGCGATTTGTGCGAATAAACTACAATTTATTTAATTCACTTCTTTTGCTAAATTTATAATCCCAGTTAAAAAGGTGTACAATAAACCTGGTCTTCTGTGACTGGCTTTATTTACTGGTGGCAGAGGTGGGATCATTGAGCGTTGTGTTTTTAAATCTTGCGGGGTCTTCTAACAAAGAGCAACTTGTAGATTGCGAGCTCTCAAAACAAGTAGTGACTTACACACGTAACACAAACCAGGAAAAGCGCAGGTTTTCTCTGCCTGGTGGCACTAAACTAAGTGACAAAGATTGACAGATGGTCAGGTCGCTTTCGGACCTGGGACCGTCCCCAAATCGTAAGCTGGTGTAGGGATATGGACTACCGCCAGTCGGGCAAAGACAGTGCTGGAGGAGGATCTCG
>WSYH01016710.1:0-12797 GCA_036426205.1 Ascaphus truei
TGTGTGTCCGTGTGTGTGTGTGTGTGTCCGTGTCCGTGTGTCCGTGTCCGTGTGTGTGTGTCCGTGTGTGTGTGTGTCCGTGTGTGTCCGTGTGTGTGTGTGTGTCCGTGTGTGTGTGTGTGTGTGTGTGTGTGTGTCCCTGTGTGTGTGTGTGTGTGTCCCTGTGTGTCCTTTGGGCCGTCACTCCGCCTCAGGCCAATGAGAGGTGTGCGGGGGCGGCCCAAGGGACCAATGAGATTTCCCCTAGGGACACCGGACATCCAGCAGGCAGGCATGCATGCAGGCAGGCAGGCAAACATACAGTGCTTTCACTAATATAGTATAAGATGTAATTTGGTATGATACTTTCTTTGTTGGAAATTGCTTAACTGCAAGCAAGTTATTTTGAAGAAGAACTAAACATGTTTTTGTACACGTCTAAACCCTGGCTGGAATGTGATTAATTCTCTGTGCTAGGGTAGCACAGAGTTTAAAAGCTAAGCGAGATTTCATGCAAATAAAACACGTTTTCCCACACAAACTATGTTCAAGATTCACTTAAAGATATTACTTTATATCGAAGAATCCACACCCTCAAATCTAGAACGTGTCATCCATCTCTGACATCAAGTTTATATCAAATGCCTCAGCAATATTTTTATTGCTCTTTGATTTAAATTATCAGGCAGATGAGTGTTTAATGAAAAAAAAATGATATTTATTTTATTGAAAAATTGGCATTGATACCATATTTGGTCAAATCTGATCTACTCCAGTTAATAAATTACTTGAAAAGATGTAACTGATTTGTATCATTAGTTGGAGGGGGGTCGTTCAGGAAAAGAAGAGAGACTGGCATAGAGAGAGGAGAAAACATCGAAAGAAGTACAGTGGAAAATGAGGAATGGGCCGCTAGAGATCTGACTATAACTTGGGTTACTGCCAGACCTGGCTGCTGTGATATGCGTATGTACAATTACCGGTATATGATGTCAGAAGCCGATGACGAGTCCCGCTGCATTTAGTGGCACAGGTCGTACTAATAGATCCACAGCATTACAGGAACGTGGAACAATAATACTAATGATTGGTTTGTCATTGTTAATGAAGATGCCTATACTGTAGCTTTGAAAAAATATCAATTGTTTAGTTCTTTTCAATGATGTCACCTTTCATTAAAAAGTATCACTGATTTCGCGAAATAGGGGACATTTTGAAAGTATGCAAGTAATTTCTAAAAAAAATAAATTAAAAAGCTTTAGACATTCATCACAACAGTGAATAAAGCAAAGTACTTATAGGATAAAAAATATTAGAGTTGCTTCATATTATTGTACTGACTCATATCTGAAAAGGATGTTTTTCTGTTGTCACAGTGACTTACCTTTAGTGAGATGTATGTTCTATTTTGTGCTCTGACGCTCTGACCTATACTGTGACATTTTCTCCAGTGTGCTTTGAACAGTTATTCACATAAAGGGGGCTCTTCATTAATCTAGAATGCCCTTGGAAACTCTCAATTTCAACGAATAACCCCCAAAGACTTTTCAATCCAGCAAGATTTTTTTAATCATATTAGAAAAATAAAGTTTCGAGAGTATGTCTGTAGTACATTATTTCAGTACTTCAAGCAGCAATCCTGGCTGCTTGTTTGTTCTTTGGGTTTTTTACTCTCCTTTTTTGGGAACCAGAGGATCCACCAAAGCTGAAATGCATTATTTTCAGCTCTGGTAACATACCATTGTTGAAGCCCCCTCTAGGGGAAAATATTTGGGCAGTCAAATAATGCAGGCAAGTATCTTGGAAACCAGAAAACCCCTCAGTTTCCCGTCTGTAAAAAAGGGTGATCAAAATAGTGGGATTACTGTAACTGCCCATGTTAGATTCAGAAGTGATCTTAACCTACCAATTCATGATGGGGGCTGCAGCAACTAGTACTAGTTTGCTTTACTTCACTTGTGCAATGTGTACAGTACTGTGCTGAACCGTATGGTAGTATTTTGCTATATGCATATGTAACGGTGTTTCCCAGGCCCTTCTGATCCTGGCCCCACTGTGAGAAAAATGCCCCTCCGTTACATGTCATGTCGTGTGGTGCACCTGCTGGCTCACAGGACTCCTGAGTCTCCCGCTTGATGGTATTGGGGAATTCACCAGGACGGGCTCGTGAGGTAGTGCTGAGTTCTACTCACAGTTGGTACAGCGCCTCCATCTCTTCCAGATCCCCACGACAGCAGGGAGGAGTCTCTGGAAGAGAACCCCTGGGTGCAGCTTCTCCCTGATTAGGCAAGAAGGTTCTTTGAATCAAGGGCATCTTTATTAACATCCTCCATGGCAGACTGCCCATCATAGCGACCGGTACTTAGCCGCACCTCCAGGAAGTTCCCTCCTGACTTTGTAATAGAGACAGGGATATCTCGGCCACCTCTCCCCTAAGGGAGGGCCACAATCTGTGCCAGAGCCCTGGCACAGTGTGTGGTCAGATTGTCACACTCTGCAACTGACACTTGAACTGCACAGACTCAGCTCCAACTTTAACACACCAACTTTAGGCAGTTATGCGTATTATATAGCTTCAGAAGACCCACCCCTGTGTCACTGTCAGTGGACACAGACATGCTGTCACTTCCTTTGCTACATATTACACCTCACATGGGGTTGAGGGCAAACCTCCATGATAACTTCTGGCAAACCTCCATGATAACTTCTGGCAAACCTGCCCTCTTAACAGGGATTACTGCACAGAAGAAGAGAGGCATGTAACCCCAAAATTACACTGGGCTACAATCTCCCTTTGGTGGATTCCAACGTCCCCGCTTGGGCCTAAATTTGCAGAGCCTTCCTTCAAACGGGCAACTGCAAAAATACACGAACACAATATCATTACAGGAATACATTGCACACACTATACATAATTACTGTACCCAGATTTACACTTAATAGACTACTCCCTAGGAGAATCTAAACCTCAGTAATAATGTCTAGGGTCAGGCTTCTTTACCTCCCGTCCATTAGCATCAATCACCGTTATGAAATAGGATCTAGGCGGCCCATTTTCTGGTCTGTATTCCATCCTATTCATATAAAAGTTGCGCCCAACACTCAAAATCCTCATTAAGTAACAGATTCTAGACTCTGTTCTATGCTCAGAGAGGCTAGATTTGGACTTGATGTAGTCCCCACCTCCTCCCTTAGCCAGGTATCTCTATTGTCCTCGATTTCTTGCATCAGAGGATCAGGAACATAGGGATATTCTAGCCCATGCGACTGCTTATAGCGCGCTACTATGGCCCTCTCAGCCATGCTGATCCTTATCAACTTCTTATTTCCTGCCCTGCCTGGCAGTACCCAAGACAGGGGCTCTTCAGGGGCAATGATATCATACAGGATAGATGATCCCCTTGGGGTAACTATTCCCTTCTGTATCTCATACCACCGTCTTTCTATCTCTTCCTGGCGTTCCTTGGCTGTGTACTCGCACACATCCCACCAGTGGTCAACCACATCTTACCTCATTAGCACAAATCGGGTGCGGTCTATTAGTTGACCTTGAAGCCGACCCATATTGTTTAGGCCTTCCCCGCACAATATGGTTATAGATAGTGGGGTTCATTTTCGGGGATGTAACCGCAGGAATCATTTCCCTCCCGACTCCTCATCAGATAGTAAAACATTCACCCCAGTCCATGGCCAACCCAGGCCGTTCCTCCGACGTGTCTGTGACTCCCCAGACCACCCTTGGCTCGATTGGGACCCCGAGGAAGACGTGACAGGGGCAGGGATTGGGGCAGTGGCCTTGGGCAAAGGGAAGGGGGGAAGTGTCCTTACGCTGCGGGATCGTGATCAGCAGCTTGGCTATGCCGCGCCCCGTGGCAACATTGGGCAGATCAGGCTCACCCGTCTTCTTGCTCCCCCGACTCTTTACTGCTTGCCGGTATCTGTCCATGTCTTCCTTGGACAGACTGGTGCTGAACATCGGCGGTGACAGATGATTCCGGTCGGCTCCGCTGTGACCACCGGAAGTGACGTCATCATTCTCGCGGGATGAGGCGCCATCTTGGGTGGGGTCCCCCACCGGAACTTCTTCCTCCTTTACGACGTCCAGCGCCGGATACACTAGGTCGCTCCCCAGCTCCGCTTGGGCCTTGGTCGGGCCTTTCTCTTGGGCCGCCTCCATCGGAGCCTGTGGGAGGTAAGAGGTATCTTACCACTCCACTGGCTTGCGATGAGGTCCTCTTCTCCCGACACGCTGGGAGTCGCCACGGCCGTGGGACTCTTCCGCTGCTCCGGCCGCACCAGCGCATGCTGTCGGGGAATCTCGATGCTCAGCTCTTCAGGACCACCGGTGAGTAGCTTGTCTTTGCTTTCAGCACTGCTTTAGTGGCCTGCTGGTAGGCGCATCACCACCGACGTAGGACTTCCATGCCCGTCGGTACCTCCGCAGGGGTCCGACAGCGAGGTTCCAGGTTCTCGCTGCGGTTGCAGGCCTCTGCGCCATCCTTCTTAGGCACCATTATCAATAGAGATCCCCATTCTCCGGGATAGACCTCCTCTCTCTTTACTCTTGGCGAGGCTCCAGCGGTCAGCATGGCTGTATCTCCTCCCGCCTCCGTGGCGTGCCCAGGCACAAACGGCTCCACGACCAACAAATAATGGATACCACATTGGGGGCATCTCGCAGTGGTGCTGGCTTCTCCGCCCGGCAGCCTGCACTGCATACACAGGCACCGCAGTACTTCTCTTCCACCCATCTTCACTACCAGGAAGCCTCCTGGCAGTTGATAAGGGTGTATAACAATGTCCGACATGACACAATTAGTAGTGGTGTTTGGCAAGGGAGACACACGGCACAGCAGTCTCTCTTGCTCACCAGCTCTTCGCAACTGAGGGACAGGAAGTGCACATCCAGCTCCTCCCTCAGTCAGCTCCGTCTTCCATTGGCAGATGCAAGGACCCCTCCCTCTGGTGGAGATTAGAGGAGGGTCCCACAACTTCACGTCATGACCCAGAATTGGCTCTGAGCCTGTTACAGTCCAAGAGGGCGCGGCCACGGCTTTCGCGCCACTTCCCCCATCAGGCTGGGGTTCTTTCTTTCGCGCCTCTCCTGGCCAAGTTTTTGCACAAGTCTCTTCTGCACACAGCCCACGCGGTCTCCCAGGGAAGCGGGAGCCACCATTTTGGATCACAATGCAATCCACATTAGCAGAAACGGTAATTTGGGTAGTGATTACCACCTGGCAATCAGATACTCCTTCATTAGTTTCACACATAATCACAATGTCCTCACAGCTATCTTCCAGGGTGGCACCCCGGGAATTTAGGCAGGACAAGAACGGCGTGGCCACAGCTTTCGCGCCGCTCCACAGCAAACTGGCGAAAGTCATTTCTGTATTTTGTACCTCCGTGTTACACACCACGTGTGCTTTCCCCATCAGGCGAGAGCCGCCATCTTGAACTCCCCACACCGCGCGGGACATCCTTACAGGTCGCCATCTTTACACTTCTGTTGCAATCGCACATGGTGCTCCTCTGCTGGGCAGTCGCCATTCCGATGCAATAAAGTATGCCAGTGCACCTCTACATGTATCTCAAGTGTGTCTCTCTCATGTATGCACTACCTCAGGCTAGGCTAACTATCTCTCGGTATGCTGTACACGATATCCTCCAGTATTTGCTCTGTGGTTAGTAGTCTGGTTACTGGCTAGAGTACTCTGGCTTCTCCATGCAGTACTTAGGGCATCACCTACTGTTGGCTACACCTAGCGCAGACCCTCCCATGAGTTCCAGACCCGCGTTAACCAGGCTACCCCATGAGCATGGCGTCCTACGACTAGCTGCCTCAAGGTGACTAGAACACAGCTATAGCCCTGTCTCCAGATCTACCTTACTCCATATCAGGCCCTAGGGTGTGCTTTGCGAGCGACCATGGTACTCCTGACTGCCCCTAGGCTTCCTTCCATTTCTGCAGCACATTACTGGTAGCATACATTTCCTTTCTCATTAGCCCAGCTAAAGCCTGTCCTGATGATCTTAGCAGTGCCTCCAATTGTAACGGTGTTTCCCAGGCCCTTCTGATCCTGGCCCCTATGTGAGAAACTGCCCCTCCGTTACATGTCATGTCGTGTGGTGCACCTGCTGGCTCACAGGATTCCTGAGTCTCCCGCTTGATGGTATTGGGGAATTCACCAGGACTGGCTCATGAGGTAGTGCTGAGTTCTACTCACAGTTGGTACAGCGCCTCCATCTCTTCCAGATCCCCACGACAGCAGGGAGGAGTCTCTGGAAGAGAACCCCTGGGTGCAGCTTCTCCCTGATTAACTCCAGTCTCAGGCAAGAAGGTTCTTTGAATCAAGGGCATCTTTATTAACATCCTCCATGGCAGACTGCCCATCATAGCGACCGGTACTTAGCCGCACATCAGCATAGTTGCCCACCTCAAGGAAGTTCCCTCCTGACTCTGTTATAGAGACAGGGATATCTCTGCCACCTCTCCCCCAAGGGAGGGCCACAATCTGTGCCAGAGCCCTAGCACAGTGTGGGGTCAGATTGTCACACTCTGCAACTGACACTTGAACTGTACAGACTCGGCTCCAACTTGAACACACCAACTTTAGGAAGTTATGCGTATTATATAGCTCCAGAAGACCCACCCCTGTGTCACTGTCAGTGGACACAGACATGCTGTCACTTCCTTTGCTACATATTACACCTCACATGGGGTTGAGGGCAAACCTCCATGATAACTTCTGGCAAACTTGCCCTCTTAACAGGGATTACTGCACAGAAGAAGAGAGGCATGTAACCCCAAAATTACACAGGGCTACACTTATGTGCTGAACACAACAGCAATCTCTACATAATCCTGAAAGAAGTATCTGGCCTAGAGTCATCAAACTGAAAAGGGAAAAATGCGGTATTACAGGCAAAAAATTTTTTATTTTTATGGTGCAAGTCATCAACGTTGTACCGCTAAAAATAACGGACCGGCACCAAAATGACTAAATACCACAAGGGTAGCTATTTTGGTGCTAGTCATTAAGTCCTGATATTTAGCACAACTGGGGAAAAATGCCCCAAAATACCGCATTCGTTCTCACCTACTCCAGGCTGGTGTTAGCCCTAACTTGCCTATACATAAAAATGGCCATTACATACATACAGTAGGCAAGATAAGCTAAACCAACATGAATAGGTGACCAAGTATTAAATACAACATATATAACTATATATTAACACCTTAGTAGCCCGAGTGGTCAGCTAATCATGGAAACATGTTTCTCCTTTATAGCCCTTAGAAGTCAGTTTCCATGACTAGCTGATCACTAAAGGATATAATGTGGTTAATACACAAATAAAAACTACACTACCTACCCCCCTTGGCTACCTGAGGCTAGTAACTACGAGGCAAACAATGGGTTAACCCCTACCCCCACCACCCCGCTTGGGGCCTAACCACCTTCCCTGGGGAAACAACGCCCTCCCCCATACCCACACCTCTCCCCAACAAACATAACTCCCTGTAGACTGACGTTCACAGAGGTACACAATTGGAGTCTTTATAATGTGAAATTATAATAGGCTTTATTGTGCCTTTTCCTTTTTATCAGGAAATCATCCAAACACAGGGGGGAACAAAGCTTCTATTCACTTGGGAGTATCTCTAGTGAAAATACCATGCAATTAATTCACAACTCCCTAAGTCAAGCATGTCTCGCAGCCCCCAAAATATATAGCATGAAAATAAGCAGATATAAGCAGTCTCTTAATAATGAAAGTCTTATCTGTTAGCTGCTGTAGAGTAAGCTTCTCTGCTCTCCTGGAACCGCACCCGTGCGTGCACAGAAAATATCAGCATCCAGGTTTAGAAGTCTTATTTGGTGTCTTGCAATCAGCTATGCTGGGCAGAGCTCAAGACATGTGCTGTCTCCAAAGGTCAGCTCTCAGTCAGAGCTAAGGAGTCACTTCCTGTCTCAACAGACAGGTTTTTGTAAGCAATCTGGCAGGTGGTGTTTATTAATTGACTACCAGCAGTTAACCACCACACTGCTAGATTAAAGGCACATTACTTGAACAGGGATTACTCCCCTGTTACACTCCCCCTGTTGAGTAATAGCCACTAAAACTACAAACATATTAAAAGGACTCAAATTTTAAAAGAAAAAACACATTACCATTAAAAATACAATTACATTTTTTATACAAATTGTATAAACATAAACACATTCATTGTCACTGTAGGTATCTAGCCCAGGGGGAGTTTGGTTGGCAAAATCTGTGAAGTCATCACAAAGGGAGAAAAGCACATGGTACAGCAACCAATGCACATGTCCCCATGACACGTCTTACTATAAAAGGCCAGGGACCTCACAAGTCAACGTAGAGGCCACATGCGGAGGCAGAAGATTGAAGAAGACAGAAGACTACTTCTAAGAAGAAAAGAAGAAAGAAATACTTACAGAAGAAAATTCCTCAATCAGAGGATCCAGGGCTTTTTGTCAAGTTGAGGATCGTCTGTCACCAGCCCATGGATGGACATGGTTTACAAAAAGGCCATTGGGCCTGGATTACAAAAACAGTAGGCCATCGGGCCTGGATTATAAATAGGCCATAGGGCCTTGTAAGGGAGTAAAGTAGTTCACTCCCTAACTCTGTCAGGATCACAAGACCACACCCTCTACTAAGGTGTTGTCAATCCACTTCTGATTAAATACCAGGGGGGGGGGGGGGGTAATATCTGTTGAAGTGGCTATGCCCAGAGGGAGGAGGTCTGGCAGGGGTTAACCCCTTGTTTTCCTTAGCAGTTGGTAAAGCAATGCTTTTCTACCCACTTAGGCAGCTAGGGTTTGTGGGTAGGTAGTGTAGTTTAAAAAATTTGGTAAACACAGGCATCAAAGGACTAAATGTAATTTCTACAATAGGGTTATGTAATTATTGATATTACATAGACCTATAGTAGAAATATTATATTATCCTTCCCCACGATCGCGATGCGGTAATTACTGCTTAATTATTGGCTCGGTTAATTACCGCATTGTGTATAAAAATATTGCAACCAGGAAAATGTTACCACAATCTTGATGACTTGGGTCATAAAACTGTGGTAGTAGTACCCACTATTTCTCTTCTGCCCGTGTGCGATATTAACTCCTTTTTAACAGAGTTTGATGACTCCAGGTCAAAATTTCATGTACAATAAGGGGCATATTTTTGTAGATAAAGTCTAGTTGAAAGTGGTCCTTATTGCCTACATTTGAGCTCTTTTAGCAAATTCTGTGGATAAATAAATATAATTCTTTCCTAAATTTTTTATCTCTGTACCTACTGCACTGTGAAGGCAGAAGGGGAATGTCTGAAGAGGAATAGAAGAAGGCGAATCAGTTCTGCAAAACAGCAGTAAAACAGTATACACAGTTTTCATGATGGTGCTATTATTTTTGTGTTGAAGTAACACTTTTTGGGATAAAGATATCTTTATTATTTTGTTGACTAACGCAGCCTGTCCTTATTTCTGATCATTATAAAAGGTAACCACAGAAGTCTAAACCTCAATGTATGCATGCAGGGCCACTGACAGAAGGGTAGTGCAGGGACATCTGTCCCAGGCCCGGCAGGGGATCTTCTCCCGCGGTCCTACCTCAGAAGTTAGGTAGTGCACGTGCGCCGGCGGTCGTGCAGTCTGAAAGCAGCTGAGGAGCTAGCGCGATGTCAGCGGTGGATGAAGCGTGATGTCAGTGGAGGCAGCAGAGGGGTGGCAGAGGGGAGCTCACCCTAGAAGTCACTCACAACCTCCGGTGTCTGCGGCCAGGATGGACTCCCCCTGCTCCACAGGTAGGGACTTGGGTCTTGGGGGCATAACCCCCTATGTGATGCAAGCCACACACTCCCACTCCCCCCTGGCAGGTTCCTCTCCAGTGTGCTTTGGACATGTGACTGGTGATCGACATAATCACCGGCTTGCCTGCAGGAGAGAAGGGAGGGGGCGGCAGCCAGGAAAGGGGAGAGTCCGGTTTGCCTGCAGGAGAGAAGGGAGGGGGCGGCAGCCAGGAAAGGGGAGAGTCCGGCTTTCCTGCAGGAGGGAAAGGAGGGGGCGACAGCCAGTAAAGGGGAGGGCCGGCTTGCCTGCACAGAGTGGAAACAGTAGTGTTGCCGACAGGGAGGCCGGGCCCCTTGAGTGGGCGGGCCTGGGACAGCAATACTGTCTGTGCCCCCATGGTGCTAATGATATGCAAAAGAGGCATCCCCCCTAACATTGCATATCAACTAAAGACCGTTCAGGTTTACACAAGGTTATTTAGCTCGTAGAGAGAAGGGGGAGAGGGCAAGTCTTATTTTACTAGAGCCCCAAATGACTTATACAGTATACCTCCCCAAACACACCTTTATACAATACATGGAGAGATACCTGTGCACAAAAAGGAACACACCTGAAACACCTGGGGAAAATACTAATGATTCAAATTTGCATATTTCCCAGGTATCTCAGGTGTTTCTTTTTGTGCACAGGTATCTTTCCACGTACTGTATAAATGTGTGCTTGGGGAGGTATATAAATGGTAAAGTCACTCTTTAAAGAAATGGTGAAACCCAACTGCTGAGACCTTTCATTAGTTATAGAAAGCTTTGTTGGTTCTTTCGATTCCACAAAATGTAGCTCAATGCGCCTTGAACAGCCTATAAAACATTTGTATTATATCAGACATGTAGTTTTGTATGTGTATACTGTGTGTACTGTATGTATGTATGTCACCGGGAATCTGGGATATCAAACATAAAGCCCATTGAATGCCGTGCTATCTTGTAAAACGGATGTATTTCTGTTTTTTAATGAGCTGCCAAAAGGCAACTTGATTTTTATATTTATTTGCAGATACTGTGGCAATATTGTAAATAAGATCTTTGGGTAAAACTACTATATAAAATAATATGTAGTGGTGTACAATAAAAAGTGCACATTTGAAGGTGGATGTACTGTAACAGGAATATCCTCTTACAGTACAGAGCTATAAATATGACAAAATAGAAACGGGATACCTAAAACTAAATGTAAGCTAGATAGGTGCAATGTGGCAAGCAATGTAGAAGAAACTGCTATTGCTTATTGTCAGCTGCTGGTACTGACTCTTCTGGAAATAATGCTGTGGGCATGTCATCTAACATGAATTTATGCCAGGGAGTCTATTAATGTCTTGAAGAAAAACAGTCTATTTTATTAAGGTTTCACATATCATTACTGCAAGTCTGTCAAATGCCACTTCCCTGCAAGATAGTTTCAAGCTTTTGAGATCAGAGTTAATTTGTACTGTCAAACATTTTGGTTTAGATCACTATATCCCACTCTTTGCAAATCGATTAACCTTGACAATGATACAGATTAAACTTTGCAAGCGTTTAAAAGGGCTGTTCAATCGACCATCAGATTAAAATGAATGCAAGTTGCAACATTGAGTCTTTGCCCGATGTTTTAGGATATGCAATCTCAGATCTGGAGAGATTTCTGCAGAGATGCTGAATGTTAACACTGATTGCCAATGCATGGCGGCCAACATGAATGCTAAAGGAATTTGGATCATTCTAGTTTCTCCAATTTACACGGCAAATATGCAATGATGCACGTGAGAGAAGTGGTGAGTACATCCCATGGTTTCTATCACATAGATGTGAAGATGGGGGTGAAATTCTCTGCAGAAAAATAAATATTGAGGCGAATCCAAGAATGTAAAACTTTAGAAGTCCTTATGAGCATTTAACTGTTAGAAAGACTTAACAAGACGTTACCATTTTAGTGATGGGGAAGATTGGAGACTATTTCATAATAACAAAGGGAAGCCTTTGATCAACAGAACAGGGCAGAAAGAGAACACACACACAACCATTTCAGTGTCAACAGGGTTTCCCTGTGGAGCACACAAAATAACCTGCCGTTGCATTAAACTGAGAATGAAGTGATTATTCAGCAGACTGACAGCTGTGTGGGAAACAGTGCCAGATTTCAATGTATGCTCTCATCTGGCTGCCAAGTGTTTGCTTGTCTCACCACATAAATGGGGCATCAGCAATGTTTTATTTGACCTGCTTGCAAGAAAAATAAAGGGATTCTTCCTCTGTGTGTTTTTATTTCAAAAACTCTTTCTTTTACTTTGGATCGGCTTCTTATGGACAATGACACTGCTATACTTCCACATTTGTTTTTTATTTGTGGGGAAAGAACCCACTGTGTGGTCGGTCCCCCTTATCTACTTTCCCCTTTATCATATTCCGTATAGAGTAAATAAAATGGCACAAAACAAAATTAGATTCTTTGTTTGTTTAAATAAATGGTGCATAATGCACTATGGTAACCATAATTGTATGAAGCCTAATTTGTGGGGAAGATAAACTATTGTTCTGTTCAGCCTAAGAGAACATTGGCAAAACTCCAGAGAGCAATTTGTTTTTTTACATTTCACAACCCATCGCATCTGAGGTAAACCGCCCACCCCTTCTATTTCCACAATTTTCATGCAAAACAGAAAAGCAAGTTAATTCATTGGATGTACAGTGTGCAAGAACGAAACATATTGAATCTGTTATTTGCTCTAATACACAGTAATAAAACAAAACAGCATTTATGTTATTATACATTTTAAAATGCAAATGCTCTTAAGATGAAAATACAAATTGCAGATGATATAGTATATGAATATAATGCATGTACACATACGTACACACGTACACATGTACACACGTACACACACAAGTACATATAGTATGGAAATATAATATGTACACACAACCACACAGATGTACCTACACACACACACACACACACACACACACAC
>WSYH01001691.1:0-12667 GCA_036426205.1 Ascaphus truei
CATGGGGAGGGGGGTAAGGGGGCGAGTGTGTCATGGGGAGGGGGGTTAGTGTGTCATGAGGAGAGGGTGAGGGTGTGTCATGGGGAGGGTGTCATGTGGAGTGGGGGGGTGAGGGTGTGTCATGAGGAGGGGGTGAGAGTGTGTCATGAGGAGGGGGGAAGGGGAGTGAGGGAGTGTCATGGGTAGGGGGGATGATGGGGTGAGGGTGTCAAGGCGAGGGGGGTGAGGGTGTCATGGGGAGAGGGTTAAGTGTGTCATGGGGAGGGGGTGAGTGTGTCATGGGGAGGGGGGGTGAGTGTGTCATGGGGAGGAGGGGTGAGAGGGGGAGACTGGGGGAGAGGCGTGTGAGACTGTGGAAGAGGGGAGAGAGGTCCTGATGTGGCGGGGAGAGAGAGATTAATAATACAGCATAAATGGGGACGCTATTAGACAAATATCATAATATTTATTTTTAAGTGATGTAATTTGTGATAAATACTTTATTGATGTGTCCTGGTTTTAACTTTTGAAAATTTGGTCACCCTAGCTGGCGGCCATTATCATGGTGCGCGCGGGGGCGGCGGAGGTACGAAGCCTGAAGAGAAATGGCTCCAGAGGCCAGGGGAGGAGCACGCCCCAGCGCAGTGACATCAAACCCGCTGCAGGTCTGGCCGGCACCGTGGAGTGATTGATGCTGCAGCTGCACGCTTTGCTGTGTCTGCTGCTGCTGGGGGAGAGGGGAGGGGAGTTCTGGCGGAGGATGCGGTGGTTCCTGTAATGAAAATGGGGGTAATCAGCGCATTAATAAAGGCAGTAAGCTCGGCTGGTTACCCCTATTTCACATTGGGGATAAAGGGGTTAATGGGGTTATATGCACCATACATGTACTATTTTTCCCTCTGTCCCTTGTTGTCCCCATTTTGCAGGATTGTATATGCCTGCAGTAATGTATTACATGGTATACCGGCATTACTGGTTTTGGAGACAAGATGCCGCTGCGGGCGCCAAACTGCAAGTTAATTGGATAAGCGTGGCGCTGTCTCTTTGTTCCAGTGAGAGGTATAGGTATCCATTACTGAGACTGGAAATCGTAACCGCAGAGTCAATTGAATCGAAGGGCTGCGGTTTTCAGTAACAATGTATCCCCATCCCGGTTAGTAGCGTAACTTGAATGGCGGACGGCAATTGGCGTGGGAACTCTGTTAACCTCAAGTCAATTGACATGAGAAGCTCAAGCATTGCCAGTCCAAGGAGAAGCCCTAACTCGGGAATGGAAAGGGTTAGCACCCTGAAATTTGGTGTGCAGCCCCAGAGTAACACCCCAAGCACACACACATTAAAATTATAACTGTGGGATAAGTAAAACATATATTTTTTTAATAAAGTGTGTTTTTGGTTGCAGTTTGAAAAGGACAGGCAGGGTACATTTTTTCTGTTTGCATTTGATATGCAACTAGTGACCAAATGCTTTTACATACATGAGCTGGGGGCACTTCCTTCTCAAACTTCATAGACCCCCCCGTTGAGGCGGCGTCTATGGGTCTAGGGAAGGTTTGCAGTTGAAAGCCCCCAGAGCTGCAAGTGTGAAATAGCCGGGATGGTTGCTGAATGAGAGATCCTGGGCTAGTTCACACCTTTGGGTCAACTCCTAGCCTGGGAGACGCCAGGTAAAAAGGGGAGTACGCATATGTTAAGCAGCCAAGGTGTCCATGTTGCACAGGCGCTGTATTAACCGGAAATTCCTATAGTGCCCACTCTGCAAACTGTGGGCAAGTTGGGGATTGGTGAATGGGAAAATTCCCACGAGAGGGATTGGGTGGGTATGTTGGAGATATGTTCTCAGACCCTATATACATGCACCCCGAGCTATCCCTGTTGTCTTTTGTTTTTGTTCTACAATGTGAGCGAATTTCCACTTTGCCTCTACAAGTGGATGAGAGCAGCAGCAACGATTCCTGAACGCAATGAATTAATTACAACAGAACCAAGGACACAACTCTGCTTCAGGATTTCGTCAGTGCTGGGGGTTATCTAACGAACCCCAACGGACCAGAACGAACTTTGCAATATTCACAGACTTATTGGGTTGGCAACGTGCGCCCCTTGCAACAGGACTGCATGTTAAAAGACAATATTCCGGTGCTTTGTTTTACTTCTGTACATTCTATCCCGTTCTCTCTGCCAGTAAATGTTTTTGTCAAGTATATTCTAAGGTTGTCGTGTGTCTGTCTATTAAAGAAATAAATGTCAGTTTATTTTGCTCAACTTGTGTGCTCAATCTCGTGCCCCAAAATATAAAATTGTTGATCAGTTCCGTCCACCGTGACAGTTCCCCTTTCAGACCAATGAGCTGCACACACACTGGTAGCAGGGCCTTCCAGCACCTGCAGGAGCCGGAGCAGGCCTCTCTCTGCCTCATGATCACCTATCTCCAGGGAGCTCCTGCAGGACCAGGAAGAGATCAACGGAGCGCTCCCCCCCTCACCCCCCCCAGCTAAAGAGAGGAATGATGGTCAGGCAGGGATGGCAGCATTCAGGGGCTTGGGAGGAGGATGAGTTTTGGGGGGCTTAGGGGTTTTCTTTGGGTCAGGGGGGGGAGATCCATAAGTACCCCCCTTGAGTTTGGTTAATGGGATCCCTGATCCCTGGGCAACATTTAAAAAAGTAGATAAATAATACTGGTAGGTAGGAGTGGATGACACTGGGGAAAGCAAATAAGAGAAGGAAAAAAGAGAGGGGAAGGGGAAAAAAAGGCGGGGGGGGGGAGGAGAGGGAAGGGAGGTAGCAAAGAGGTGGATGAATGCCCCCTCAAATGGATTGCCTTTGTGCACGAGAAAAAAAACATATTACCAGATGCCAGCAAACAATAAAATAAACAGTGATCCAATACTAGTATACCGCCTGCGCGCACGCCTGTTACGCCGGTGCTGCTCGCAGACCAGACCGGTCCCTATTTTTTTTTTATAACTTGAAATTTTTATTGGTGTAAAGTACAGGAAAAGATTATATCACAGCAGGTACATATGTAAATAAAGTGAATTATAAATCCGGATTAATTTATATAATAATAAAAGAATGACAGTACATTGCGTTATGAATGGTAACAAGACAACACAAGACAGGACTAGACTAACCAAGACATCACCCGGCCCGCGGTACATCGGCTGCTTTCATATTCATAGCTTGTGTATAGCATGCTGCCGGGTGAGGAGGGGTGGGAGTGACAAGGGGGGGAGAGGGTATTAGGGTGGGATGGGTGGGCCTGCCTTTAGGTGCGGGAGGGAAACTCCAAAAGTTGCAGTTTTAGTTGGGGCTTCTAGACCTCATCCTGGGTAGGTAAGTTTCAGATTCCTTTCTGCCTGGGACTTCTCATGTCTTATTGTTCATGTTAACAGTGAGCTTTGTGTAGGGATGATGTTGAAACAGCCAAAGGAGAATGCATCTAGAGCTATCAATGCCATATTGTGGAACGCTCCACCCCGGGGATGTCTGTTTGGGCCAGCCAGGGTATGCAGATCTTCAGATAATTGTTGCCAGTGTCATTAACCAAGCTTGTTAATTTCTCCATCTGGCAGACATGCCAAATCCTGTTCCGAATCTTGGGGATGGAGGGGATCTCATTAAGTTTCCATACTGCTGCGATCTCGCACCGGGTCGCTAGAGCAAGGTGCCCGATTAATTTATTATTTGCTTTTGAGAGCCCTTCTAGTGGTCTATTCAGGAGGAACAGCCACGGGTCGAGGGGAATCGAGAGGCCCAAGATCCTCTGAGTCCAATTTCTAATTTCTTCCCATAGGGGGGCGATCCGGGGGCAAGACCACAGCATATGTAACAGGTCAGCCGACTCTCCGCACTGTCAAGGGCACAGCGGGGAGAGTCCTGGCACATACCTTGATAATTTTAGTGGGGTGTGGTACCATCTCATTAGGACCTTATATGCATTCTCCTTTAGTGTGGTGCAGATTGAACTTTTAGCTGCGGCTACTGTAGATATATATTATTCCAGTCATCATCCTCCAGGGACTCTCCTAGATCTGATTCCCATTGGGTTCTGTATTTCGGGTGTCGCTGAGCGATGTGAGTCCCGATGTGTCTGATTCTGCCAGACAGAGCTTTTCGAAATTAGTCAGTGCTGGATAAGGGGCGGATTTGTTATAAAATGCTCGGACCTGAAGGTACCTAAAAAATTCAGAATGAGGAATGTTTGTTTCGGATCTTATATGCTCGGATGATTTAATTTTTGTACCATTTCCCTCCAGGTCCCTAAGGCGTAGATATCCCGCCTTTTCCCAAATTGAGGTACTGCTACATCGCAGTCCGGGAGCAAAGTTGGAGTTCCCCCATAGGGGGGACATCAGGTAGTTTTTAGTGGTTAGGGAGTAATTGTGCTTTGACTTATTCCATATTGACAGTGAGTTGGTCATAGAGGAAAGGGGAATATCAGCCGTTGCTCGTGCTGTTTTTGGGAGCAAAATTAGGGACTTCAGCTCTATTGGAGTGCAAACCGCCCCCTCTAGTTCCACCCATCTTTTCAATGTAGGGCTGGAGTGCCATTGGATAATTTGGCTTAATTGTGCCGCTTTGTAGTAGGACAACAGGCAAGGTACCGCTAAGCCCCCTGCAGCAGTGGGTCGTTTCATAATTAATTGGTTTACTCTCGTTTTTTTGCCTCCCCAGATAAATCTAGAGATGTCAGACTGAAGCGAGAGTAAATCTTTCAGTCTCAGTGGCACTGGTAACGTTTGGAATAGGTATATGATATGGGGGAGAAGATTCATTTTGATACTCTGCATCCTTCCTATCCAGGAGATTCTTTGAGAGGACCACTTTAAGATGTCAGCTTTTAGAGACCGAATTAAGGGAGGATAGTTTGCTTTATAAATGTCCCTGACATCTCTGGTAATGTAGACTCCCAGGTATTTAATTTGGTTCTGTTTCCAAATAAAATCAAAATTAAGCTTTAGTAGCTTTTCAACCTCCGTGGGAAGGCTGACGTTAAGAGCTTCCGATTTAGATTGGTTGATTTTGAATCCAGATATTTTAGTAAATTTTTCTAGCAAGTTGAAGAGATTTGGCAGAGAGGTGAGAGGCCGTGATAGTAATAATAGAATATCATCAGCATATAGAGCTGCTTTTTGGGAATGTGAACAAATATCTACCCCTTTGTCTGGGCAGCCACGGATCTGTGCTGCTAAGGGTTCCATACACAGGGCAAACAGGAGGGGGGATAACGGGCACCCCTGTCTCGTGCCACTTTTAATTTGGAATTGGGCAGATGGAAAGCCCTGACCCTAGCAGTAGGGCCTGAGTAAAGTGCCATGATCGCTTCACTCACCCTATCTCCGAATCCGAATGCCCCGAGCGTCTCTCTTAGATACGGCCAGTCGATCCTGTCGAACGCTTTTTCCACATCCAGACATCATATTTTGTGATTTTCCTCTATTAGCCAATTCTATCAGATCAATGATTCGTCGGGTGTTATCCGCTGCTTGTCTACCTTTAATAAAGCCGACTTGATCTGGATGTATCAGTCTGGGCAAGATCTGAATCAGTCTATTGGCCAGAAGTTTGGCGTAAATTTTGATATCAGTATTAATAAGGGAAATTGGTCTATAGCTTTTGCAGTCCAGCGGATCTTTACCTGATTTATGGATTAGTGATATAGACGCACGAAGCGTCTCTCCAGGGATTGGGGCTCCCGCTAATATCGCGTTAAACATGCGGAGCAGGCTAGGGGCAAGTACTTTGCAGAACTTCTTATAATATATCCCTAAGAACCCACCTGGGCCAGGGGCTTTAGATGGTTTTAATTCTTTTATAACCGTGGCTCTCTCTTCCATAGTAAATTCAGCACCCAGACTCTCGCTGTCCACCTCAGTAAGTTTTGCTAGGTTCGAGTTGGCTAGATTCGTAAAATTTGCCAAATTCGTCTACTATATTTTTAGGGTTGGACGAAGTGGCACCCGACTTTAAGCTAATCGCTTGGATATTATAATTTGCCTGCCTGTTTCGAAGAAGTCGGGCCAGCATCGTATCTGGCCTGTTAGCCCTCTCATAAAATTTCCTCCTTGACCAACAAAGTGTATTATCTGCCCTGGACGTCAGAAGCATGTTCAATTCAATTCTAATGTCCTTCAAGTCTTTGACGACCAGCGGATCCGGATTCTTTTTGTGTCTCTCAGAGAGGGAGCTTAATTTAGTCTGAAGCGTGGTAATTTTAGCGTCCCTCTCCCTTTTACGTCTAGCTGCGACACTTATCAATGTACCTCTGAGGGTCGCCTTGTGAGCCTCCCAGAGAACCAACTGGGATTCCACAGAGCCTGTATTGATTTCAAAGAATTGGTTGATTTCTTTACCAATGTGCTCGCATATATCTGGGATTTTCAGAAGGGATTCGTTTCATTTCCAGTTTGCTCCAAGCCTGTCATGTTTGATTTGGTTACACCGTAGCTCTATAGGTGCATGGTCGGACCATGAAATATCATGGATGTCCGCTCGGGCGACCAACGGGATCAGTCTACTAGAGACGAAGAAGTAGTCGATCCTACTGTATGAATTGTGGGGATGGGAATAGAATGTGTAATCTCTCTCTAATGGGTGCAATTCTCTCCAGATATCTGATAAATGGTTTTTACGGAGGCCTGTAGTCAGGGAGAGCCGGACTTTTTTGTTGTTCTCTTTAGGGGTGCTAGACCTATCTATGGCTGGTTGGAGGGCGATGTTGAAATCCCCTGCGACAATCAGATGACCATGGGCTATGGAGTATAGGGTTTTAAAGAAGGTGTCAAAAAAAGTCGGCTCTTGCTCACAGGGAGCGTACACCGCCGCAAATGTGATGGGTTGTTCGTGTATGATGCCTGTTAGAATGATACCTGTATATCGGCCTTCCTTATCCCTTTTTATTGTCTTAGTGACAAACGGGGTCCTGTTGTGAAAGAGTATAGCAACCCCCTTTTTTTTCCCCGGAGCCGACGAAAGATAAAACTTAGAGAATTGTTTGTCCATGAAGCGAGGAGCACTACTGGAACGGGGACAACTCACTGGTGCAGTATTCCTAGATTTTGCAAAGGCTTTTGACACAGTTGATCACGCTATCCTGCTTAACAAACTCCAGAGCTCTGGAATAGGGAAGCATGCTTTAAACTGGTTTCAGTCCTACCTATCAGGAAGATCCCAACATGTGTCCATCTCAGGCTCTAACTCCAACCCCCTGGATATCACCTGTGGTGTCCCGCAAGGCTCTGTTCTGGGGTCCCTACTCTTCTCAGTATTCATTAATGATCTTCCCACAGCTTGTCAGGAAGCCTCAATACACATGTATGCAGATGACATAATCCTATACGCACACAGCCATAGCCTCTCTGACCTTCAACACATACTTCAGTCTGACTTTTTGAGACTCGAAAACTGGATTTCTCAAAACAAACTGTTTTTAAACACTGACAAGACTGTAACAATGGTATTTGGGACCAAGACTAAATTTGTAAAGCTTCCAGTGACTGAGCTCCTGATTAGAACCAACGCTAATACCACCCTAACACCTGTCACTAGTTTTAAATACCTGGGCTTATGGTTTGACTCCCACTTAACATTCGGGATGCACATTGATACCCTGACAACCAAGACCTACGCCAAACTAGGGGTACTTTACAGGAACAAATCCTCCCTAAGTCTCCTGGTCAAACCCACCTTAGCAAACTTGACACCCTCTACAATTCAATTTGTCGTTTTGTTCTCCAATGCAACTACAACACACATCACTGCGATATGCTCAAAGAACTAGATTGGTCAACACTAGAGTCTAGGTGCAAAGTTCACCTTTCCTGTCTTTCCTTTAAATTCCTTATGGGAAAGCTACCCAGCTACCTGAACAAGCTCCTCACCCCTTCCACTTGCAGCACTTATCACCTGAGATCAGACTCCAAAAGACTGTTCATGGTCCCAAGGCTCAACAAAGTATCCGGACGTTCCTCCTTCTCCTACCGTGCACCCCAAAACTGGAACAACCTACCAGAGACTCTCACATCCACCACCAGTTTAAGTTCTTTCAAATCTAAGGCTGTCTCACATTTTAACCTGGTCTGTAACTGTTTCATACGCTCATAATATATATTTTCTTTAACTGTGCACACAATGTCTTGTATATAATGTATACCCTGTTCATTTATGTAACTGTACTTGTAACCATGTGTAACGGCTGGACCCCCCTTGTCTGACCCACCCAATCTCACATTGGCCCGTGTGGTCTAACCGGTCCCCATTACAAGGTCGTGTGTGGTGGTGCACCTGCAAGTAACAGGACTCCTGAGTCTCCCGCTTGGTGTTATAAGAGGATATCATCAGGACAGGTAGCTGAGGTAGTGGGTACGAGTCCAACTTACTTCACGTGCAGCGCCTCCACCTCATCAGGGTCTATGCTTCCGCAGGGAGATGGTCCTGGTGAGGAACTCCTTCTTGGTGGTGACCGCCACTGCAGAGTAATCTCACACTCACACAGTGGGGGTTTCTTTGAACAAGGCATCTTTATTATATGCTTGGATGTAGCAGACTGCCCCATGCAGCTGCCGGCTCTAGCCGCACATCTTTCCGTGCTGTCCCTTTGCCAGGTACGCCCTCCCGTATTGAAGTGGGATTCCCTTTCTCCTAGGGAGATCACCACTGTGCCAGGTCCCTGGACACAGTGTGGCTTAGACAGACTTGATTGGTCACTCTGCTACCGCTAGTTACAGCACTAGGGTCACAAAAGTATTCCTCCAATCCCTTATGCAGGAAGATACATTCTACCAGATGCTTCTCTGCCAACCTTGCAACACTTTACAACACAACCTAACTGACAGTGTTGTGCCCTTTATACCTCAGGGGGCAGGCGCATCTCTGATGTCACTATCCAGGGACTCAGAGCATACAGCCACTCCCTTCCTTACACAGGGCACCACACCAGGGTGTGAGGGAAAACCTCCATAACTACTGCTGGCAGGCCTGTACTTACCAGGACTTACTGCCAACAGGGAAGATGTATGCAGTCATTATTATGCATGGCTACATACTCCCCCTGGTTAATACCCACCGGCCCGGCTGGGACCTAAATTTGGTGTACCTTGCGCCAGGAAACACTGCAAAAGAACACACAAATTACATAGCAAACATCATTACATGGACATAATAATGCAAGCCCATCACACTCACTGACCAGCAGGGAGCACTAAAGAAAACAACAGACCACTCTATTGGTTAATCAATAATAGTGCCGAGGATCGGGCTTCTTCACCTCCCGCCCCGCGGCATCATGCACAGTCACGCTGTATTCTCGTGGTATCCCTCGCTCATTGCAGTACACCACTTTGTGCATATACACACTGCGTCCTATCTTCCAGACCCGCATCAGTTGAGCTACCCTCTGCTCGGCCTGCATCCCTTTAATGGCTCCCCCTTTCTCTACGATATAGTATTGTATATCAGTCTTAAGCCACCTCTCCCTATTCTCCTCTATCTCTCTCATTAGAGCTTCTGGGACATATGGGTAATCAAGTCCATGTGACTTCCTATATTTTGCCGCAATAGCCCGTTCAGCTCGGCACACCCTGGTCAAGCTACTTTGTCCAGCCGCCCCGGGCAACACCCATGACAGGGGCTCATCGGTTTCTACCGGGTCATCCAACCCTGCGGACCCCTTAGGAATAATAAGGCCTGCCTGGATACGATCCCACCTTACTCTTAGGGCCCTAAGGTATGCCTCGTCGTCGAAGTCACCAACAGCCCACCAGTGATCAACCACCCCCTCCCTCTCTAAGATAAAGCGGGTGCGGTCGAACCAGGATACATACCCCTCATACAATGGGGCCCACCATCTAGTCTCCTTCCGTTCTTCGGAGCTATGGTCTATAGATTCTTCTAGGGACTCCTCATCAGGCCCCCCAGAAGATACCCCGGACGTACCCTCAGATCGCTCAACAACCCCTTTGTACGGTGCGGTGTTTCTAACAGTAATACTTAGTACACTAGGGCAATTACTAGATACCGACACTTGTCGGGACATCCTCCCTCCGACCCATCATCCGAAGTCCCCAAGTCCAGGCTTCCAGTCCGATCATCAGAAGGACCCCGTGACTCCCTGGACAACCCTAAGCTGGAACTGGACCCAAATAAAATAGTGACGGGTACAGGGCTTTAGCTAGGGCCTTGGGGCTAACCTTAGGTGTGGACGGGGTTTGGGGACGGGACCGAACAGTAGGCATTGACAGGGTTACGACCTGCTCTCCAGCGATACCTGCCTTAACGTCGCCACAAAGTCCGTTCTTGTCTCCAGCAGCTGGGCTTCTTGTTCTGCAACTCGAACGCCCGTTCCCCCTGGTAGTAGGAGATCGTTTCCCGCTGCTCGACCGCAGAGGCGCCACCATCTCCCACTCGATGCCGCTCTGGTTCTCCGGAACCACCTCCGCACACGCACGTGCTGCGACGCCATCTTGGGGTGGATCCCCAATCGGGATCTCTTCCTCCACAAGGACATCCGCCAACGCCCTTCTGCTGCGCGATCCAGTCTGGCTCTGGACTCGCTCCTTCGGCTCTTCCATCCCTTGGTTCTGCAACAGGCACGGTGTCTTAGTACCTCGCAGGATCGGGGTGGATCGACCTGCGTCCGATCCACTAGTCACCACGGCAGTGGGACTCCGGCGATCGGGTGGTCGCGGTACTGGAGACACTCGACTCCGTGTCTCCACACCACGAGGAATCTCATCCCTCCATGGCGTACCAATGGTATGACAGTCTCGTCTTATGACTGTCTTACTCGCCAGCCTTGCGCACTCCTCGTCCGAGGATTCTAGCCTGCAATTCGGCCGAGGCATCCCAGTAGGAGACCGGCGATGGGCTCCTCGGTGATCACCTCTCCGATGGCTGGGTTTCTCTGTCGGATGCACCAGAGCTGACTCCGACTCTGTGGGACTTGCACTTTTATTCCAGAGGGCTCCCGGCTGCTCCTCTATCGGCATTGGGACATTTCCGGCCACTCCCACTGCCTGCACCAGTACGAACGTGGTCATGGGCCACATATACTGCAGTCCACAGTGGGGGCATCGGGCCTCGCTGCCCACGGCTCTGTCCGGCAGTCTGCACTGCAAGCAAAGACACGCCACAGTCTCCACACCCTCCACACGGATTACCAGGAAGCCTCCTGGAGCCGAATAAGGGTGAGTGGATATCACCGGACCCTGGTCCACTTTGTCAGCAGCTTCAGCCATCTTTACCAACGGAGGCACTCGTCTCAGAGGTCTATATTGGTCAATGGCTCTTCGCAACTGAAAGGCATGGGCTGATGTAGCAACCCTTCCTCCCATCTTCTCTGTCGACATCCGGTGGAACCGCAAACCACTCCCCCTGGTTGAAACTAGGGGGATGTCTCGTAGACTTGTAGGCTGATCCAGCACAGGTGCGGAGTGAGTCATAGTCCATGAGGGCGCGGCTCCAGCTTTCGCGCCAAACTCCCCATCGGGGTGGAGTTTTCTCGTTGGCGCCAATCCTGGCCAACAGTTAGCAAACTGCAAAGTTGCAAGACTTTCTGCAGCATGCCCACGCGGTGTCCCGGGAACGCGGGAACCGCCATCTTGGTAAGTATTGTCTTTTTTCTCATTGAAGGCAGCGTCTGGCTGTTTGTTAATTGGGGTATAACAAAGTCCATTTCGTTCCTCCCATCGGATAACACTGTCATGCTCATTATTCTCAGGGGTATCATCCCGAGAACAAAAACATGATAAACACGGCGTAGCCACAGCTTTCACGCCATTCCAGAGCAAACACACAAGAGTCTCTCCTGTAGCTTGTTCTTCATCCACGCACAGTACATATGCGTGTTCTTCCTCTGACCGCAATCCTGGACCTTCTGCTCTGTGCAGATCCTCCATTCTGACGGTTCTCTCTCCCTGCCATCCTGGACCTTCTACTCTGTGCAGATCCTCCATTCCGACAGGTCTCTCTTGATCGTAGAACACTGATTTCCTGTACATGGAGCTCCACTCCGCGGGGCAGCTACCACATCCGTACAATAAACATGCCTTGTGCACCACCTTGTGTACCTAACGTAGATCTGACTCGTGTTTGCACTACCTCAGGCTAGGCTCACTCTTTCTGTGTCTACTGTAACACGTTCCTCCAGTCTGTGCTCCTTGGTAAGTGATCTGGAATGGAGACTAGAGTACTCTGGCTCTTCCATGCAGTACTTTGGCCGTCGACCTACTTTTGGCTAGCCTAGTGCGGACCCTTCCAGAATTCCTGCCCTAAGTTACCAGTTTACCCCTTCAGGCATCCCCCGCTAGCGCTACCTCAAGGCGACTAGAACAGCAATAGCCCCCTGCTCCAGACTCACTAACCCCTAACGGATCCCAAGGCATCTTTGCGGCATGCAGCTCCAGCATCTCCCTGACTACCCCTGGCTCCGTCCCACACAGCACAAAGTGGCAGCAGACACTCTCCCTGTTTCCTAATGTGTGCCTAGCAAAAGCCTGTCCTGTTGACAGGTCTCTCAGCAGCGCCTCCAATTGTAACGGCTGGACCCCCCTTGTTTGACCCACCCAATCTCACATTGGCCCATGTGGTCTAACCGGTCCCCATTACAAGGTCGTGTGTGGTGGTGCACCTGCAAGTAACAGGACTCCTGAGTCTCCCGCTTGGTGTTATTAGAGGATATTATCAGGAC
>WSYH01001691.1:12707-46809 GCA_036426205.1 Ascaphus truei
TGTAACGGCTGGACCCCCTTGTCTGACCCACCCAATCTCACATTGGCCCGTGTGGTCTAACCGGTCCCCATTACAAGGTCGTGTGTGGTGGTGCACCTGCAAGTAACAGGACTCCTGAGTCTCCCGCTTGGTGTTATAAGAGGATATCATCAGGACAGGTAGCTGAGGTAGTGGGTACGAGTCCAACTTACTTCACGTGCAGCGCCTCCACCTCATCAGGATCTATGCTTCCGCAGGGAGATGGTCCTGGTGAGGAACTCCTTCTGTTTCGTTCCCGTGTGGAACTTTATCAAAGAGTAATGGTCTCTTACACTGGTGTCAAATATATACATGGATTCTTATCCTGATTGGTCAACACTTAATTGTACACAGGCAATGGCAATCAGTGAGTTGTGTAATTGATGTTGGGAGGATCCTGTACAGACTACAGTGTATGTGATTATTCAACAACATTGGTAAAAGTGACAAGTAAAAATACAAAATAACATATAAATTTAAATCACAAACAGTGAATTGCAGCATCTATGATATCAATATATATCATATACAGTAAAAATGAATAAGGGTTTGAAGAATCATTGAATCATAACATTATAGTTCTATGGAGAATGACAATACAATTATGAAAACTAATGTATGGAAGGCACAGAGGGTACCAACTATAAAAAAATTGCAATTATACATTATAATTCATGACTCGTGGGGAAAACATGTAGAATTGAAATCCAATTTGTATATTAAACTATAATAGGTAGAATAATGCATGAGATGTACTCAGATATACACCCCCAGAAACTCTCCATCTAGTTAACCCATAAGGAAGTGTTTCAACTCCCAGTCTATGTTGATTCCATGGGGATGGAGAGTTCTGAGAGTGTATATCCAATACATCTCTTTTTGATTAAGTGCATTTTCTCTGTTCCCACCTCTGGGGTGGCATGGTATGTGTTCTATGGCTTTAAAGGTGAAATGATTGAGGTTTCCTGCAGAACATGTAGAAAAATGTCTGGATACCGGGTGATTTAGATCTCTTTTTCTAATCAACCGGACATGTTCTGCAATTCTGGTTTTGAGGGGTCTAATAGTACGCCCCACGTACTTAAGACCACAGGTACATTGTAGAACGTATATTACATGGGTAATATTACAATTAAGAAATGTTTGGATGTAATATTTATTGCGATCTTCATTATATAGAATGTATTTTGTCTGTACTGCGTATCTGCACATGGAACAATGACCGCACTTAAAGAAACCTTTAGGTATACTTCTAACATTGGAAACATTAGAACCGGATTGAAACATGCTTGGAGATAAATGAAAGGCCAGTGTTTTAGCTTTGCGGTAACAAAATTTTGGACCATGTTTCACAATATCGCGGAGGTCATTATCCAATGACAACGTGTGCCAATGTTTGGAAATGATGTTACATATCTGCTGTGACTGACTATTGAATGTACTAATAAACATTGGACTTTTCACTTTTTTAGAGACTAATGATTGATTGTTCATAGTTTTGGTTTTGCAATTTCTTGCTTTTTTGCGTATTAGTGTATTTCTATCAATAGAATCAGCTCTATTGAATGCAGCGGTAATGTCCTGAGTGGAATAACCCCTCTCTAGAAATCTGCTGGACATTTCTCTGGCCCTCAGTAAAAAAACCTCAGGATCGGAGCAAATTCGCTTTAACCTCAAAAATTGGGCCCCTGGGATGTTTTTGATTAAAGATCTTGGGTGACAGCTTTGAGCCTTTAGAAGTGTATTTCTAGAATTTTCTTTTCTGTATATATCTGTCTGGATGGACATGTCATTGCCAACATACAGGAGTAAATCAAGAAAGTGAATATGATGAATATTGTGTTGATAAGTAAATTTAAGGTTATAATTGTTGGTGCTAAGGTGATCAATAAAAGAAAGAAGTGAATGGTCATCCCCCTTCCAAATAAAAATCAAATCGTCAATATACCGCCCAAAATAAACAATATTTTGACGAAATGGATTGTGACTATGATAGATAAATTGTGACTCCCAAAAACCCATAAATAAATTAGCGTATGATGGTGCAAAACTCATGCCCATAGCAGTGCCTAGTGTCTGTAAATAAAAATGTGCATCGAATAAAAAATAATTGTGCGTGAGTAAAAAGGAAATAGATTCTAATAGAAAAGTGCAATGTGTTATAGATAAAGTAGATAAATCCAAAAAGTGTTTAATGGCCGCAAGGCCGTGCTGATGTTCGATAATGGAATACAGGGAGGTCACATCCATGGTGACCCACCTGTATTCCTTGTGCCAAGTGATCCCCTGTATGCTGGCAATGAAATCTGTGGTATCCCTGATAAACGAGGGTAACTCAAAAACAAGGGGTTGCAAAAACCTGTCCACATACCGCGATAACCCATCTCCCAAAGATCCAATGCTCGCTATTATAGGACGGCCAGGAGGGTCGACCAGCGATTTATGGATCTTTGAGAGATGGTGAAATATCGGAATCACGGGATGTGGACAGGAAAGAAAATCAAATTCTTTTTTGCTGATAACATTGAGGATTCGACCCATGTGTAACAACTCTGTCAGTTCATGATGATATAGAGGTGTAGGATTGCTCTTTAGAGGTCTGTATGTCGTACTGTCTTTCAATTGTCTCATTGCTTCACTGAAATATTGTTTTTTCGACATTATAACTAGAGCACCTCCTTTGTCGGCACTCTTAATAACTAAATCGTGTTCTTTTTTGATACATGTAATTTCTTGAATTTCAGTGTAAGTTAAATTCCCTTTTGTAACATTGGAACAGGTGAACCCTTTTGACAATATGCGCAAATCGCGTTCGACTAGATGTTCGAATGTGGAGATAGATGGTCCCCTATTGGAATTGGGGCAAAATAACGATTTCGGGCGGTAGCCTGAATCTTCAGACCCAAAGACAGGTTGGGTATATGTCATCAAGGGTTCACCTTGCAACTCCAACAGAGAGTCCATGTCGGACAGTACACAATTTTCATAAAAATTCAGAGGTGGCAGATCTCCAGTATTTAATGAACTATTGGGGTCAATTGATTCCTCTGGACTATGTGTATTGTCCAAGGTTTGTTTTCCAGAATAAATCTTTTTTAAAGTCAACTTGCGTGTGAACTTTTGTAGGTCTATAATTGTTTCGAAAAGCTTAAAATTTTGACTGGGAGCAAATCCGAGGCCTTTATTGAGGAGGGACAATTGTGTAAATGTTAGTTCGGCACCGGAAATATTAATTACGTTATTAGGTACCCCTAATCGTATTTCTTCCGTTTCATTCTGCCTCTTCCCCCCTCGTTTCCTCTTTGATCTGCGCGTTCTCCCCGACCTTTTGTACCCATGTCTAAAAAAGCCGAGGAGGGTTGCCCAGAGGATCTGCTAGCCTTAGATGATGAACAAGATGGAGTAGCATTACTCTCATAGTGAGTCACATCACGATCTCTCGATTGTTCCCTAGATTTATCAAAGGAAACGGAATGAAATCTCGGTTTCGGGTCTGAATAATCTGACTCGAAACTGGAGGTTTCAATACGTTTGTTTTTGAGAATTGATTTGTTTGGGGCATTGCCTGTCCCTCTCCTTGAGTTTTGATTCCTGCCCCTAGGTGTACTGGAACCCGTGATCTCCCGAACAACAACTGGCTTTTGCCAGCAATAGATCTGATTTTTTGTATAATCAATACGATCCCTCTCATATTTGAGTTGTTTCTTTTCACTAATGATGTTTTCAGCTATTTCAATATTGGATGAGAGTGTTTTATCGTTCTTGATAAATTGCTCCCTTTTGCTGAAAGGCTGCAATTTAGTTTGAAGGATTTTAATATCAGCCATTAGGATGGATTTTTCTTTTAGCTTTTGCTGGATAATCAGTTCCATCAACTGTTTGGAGCAGGAATCAAGGGCTTGCACCCAATCTAGTTCAAATTGTTTATTCATGAAACCAAAGGAGGGTACCTTTTTAATGCGTAATCCCCTAGGGATACGCCGACATCTTATATAATTCTCAAGAGACATTATGTCCCACCATAACCTAATATTTTCAGGCAGTGAACAGACCGGGTCGGTTCAGGGCAGCAGGTGATAGTTTCGTGAGTACACGGGAGGGGTAGCTTATGGTTGCCTCTTTCCCTGTCTCTATACCTTTCCCTGTGTAATAGCCCCCCACCCAGGTTTTATCTCTCATTCTGCCGCATGCTGCTGTTGTTGCCGGTCCCCTCACACAGGATCTTCATGTCTGTGTAGCGGCCTTTTTTGCTCTATATGTGTCTGACATTGCTCATATACACCCCGATTTACTTATGGATTTTTAGAAGCACCGGACTATAGGGGTTCATTCCCCCACAATCACCATAAACCAGACAGCAACCTATAGTGTAAAGATAATGTAGATGCCCATGTATGTATGTATGTATGTATGTATGTCTTTATTTATATAAGGCCCGCAGAGTACTCTGCGTTTTACAGCAGAAACAATACAGTACAGGGAATTATAATACAATAAGTGCAACAAACAAAATCAGAAAATAGGAACGGAAATCCCTGCCCTGGAGAGCTTACAATCTAAGTGATGCAGCGACTACACTGCCCTTGTAATCTTCTGCCATAAGACCCACATAAACTAAACTGCTCCATTTTGTGTCATTTTGTCAGTCACAAATACTATTCATATAATTTCCCAAGCACACGGCCTTGGTGTAATATTTGACTCCTCTCTTTCCTTCTCCTCTTACATTCAAAACAAAGAAAAAAAGGAGCACTGCAAAAAAGAAGAACTGGAGGCAAAAGTAGAAAAAATAAAAGATTTGAGACACACAGCCTAAGTTAAAAGAAAAACCTCCAACGCGTTTCTCGCCATGGGCGCTTTATCACAAAGTGGTTTCCTGAGTCTAGAGAGTGTCACGTTAAAGGCACTCCCCCCGGAAACACTGCCTACCTGTATCCCAGGTAAAAACGTCCCATGGGAACAAAACAGTCCGGGGAAAATGTAACCACGGAAAGAAGGCAGTATAACTGTGGGGGACAAATCCAGCAAAAGGACACAATAAAGAATACAATAACAATAAACTTAAATAAACTCATAAGGACAATAAAAATTAAATTAAAAAGCATAACATTTAAAAGTGGATAAGATGTGGAGAGAATAACATCATCTTAGATTAATTAAATTAACTGTAACACCAAATAATATAATATAATCATGTAATTATATACAGGCAGTCATCGTTTTACAACGCTTCGCTTTACAACGAATGGCTTATCCAACGCTATGCAATGCAAACCTATATTCATTTTTACAACGCCAAAACGCCAAAATGGCTTATCCAACGCTCTTACGACGCTTTGCAACATTGTGTATGTGTGTATATATACAAATTCACATAAACAACGTTGCAAAGCGTCGTAAGAGCGTATATATATATATAATATTATACTATATAATATTCTATTATACTATATAATATATTATTTATTATGTTATATTTTATATATAATACAGTATATACACTATATAATTTATGTGTGTGCTGCATATCTTATTGCCTGCATAAAATATTTGGTGTATTTTAGTGTTAAAAATGCCTTCAGGAACGGAACCTTTAATTTAAAATTTCCTATGGGAAAACGTGTTTCGCTTTACAACGTTTCGCTTTACAACGCCATTTTGAGTAACGCATTGTGTCGGATAACCGAGGACTGCCAGTATAAATGCCTGTATATTGTTTTTCCCCAGGAGGCTGGAGAGACTGGTAGCGATACAACTCACAAATTATCGTGCTTATCGGGTTGGAGGCAGGTTGCGGACGGCATTCATGAGTTGTATCGCTACCTCATACATATTGTAAGTGTGGGTAGTTTGTTGTTTATATATTTTATTAAAAGTGTAGTTACATATTACACTAGGTTGTGTCCTATTCCCTTCATTATTGGGTGTTGCTGCTATCGGTGTACCCATGAGCCCGAATACCATCTTAAGGGGAACCATCTCGTCAGACCACATGGGGTCCGTGGAAAACTGAGGTGAAGACGTGGCACAAGTACAGATTCTCTCCCCCGCACGAGCAAGATATCTTGTAAGTAGGGTTTCTTTGTTCTAGATAGGGGCCCTTGCCTTTATATACTGCGCAATTGGTGTGTCCTTTTGTTTTGTTTTTCTCAGAATCATTTTGGAGGTATTCCATAAGGACACCCCTACCTGTCTGGAACTTTCCTGGTTATTCCATCTACCCATCTGGATATGTCTCTTATCTAAAGACTGTCATTTGGACTACGGTATCTTGGCTACCTTATTCACTAGCGCCGGGGACACTTATCCTATCTATTGATGGTAAGATGCCCATAACTCTGCATTTCCAACCTTTATACGTGTTTGAGATTGCACTTCTAATTCTGCTACATGTGGCTTGTCCCAGAACACCCAGCAGGCCTGGGGACTTCCTATGAGAGGCAATTAACCATGAATATTCTCTAAATGTGACCATGCTCCTTGTAACAAGATAACATCCCTTTGTGCAGACAAACAGGAAAAGGTACTCACCAGAGACAGGAAATGGAACAGTTTCTCTTTTTATTGGGGTCAGATGTTCCTCAGCGTTCAGTTCTTCCTTCTCTGACTTAATCTCTAAACTCCCCGGTACAAGCACTTGGAAACCTGGCAACAAGAAAAGGGAAATCCATCATGTAAAGCTGGGAGTGGGGGCGCTTCTTGTGACATCAGTATAAAGAAATACTCCATACTGATTCCTATGGGGGAGGGGTGAAGTGATTGATTTTACTTTGTTATTAACCCTTTGAGTGCAAATAAGATTTTACCCCCAAGTGCTGAAAACATTTTGAAGCTACCAATGTTCAAACCTCAATAACAATAATATTCCCAATATAACCTTAGACAAATGTTTTTTTTCATTAGAACAGGTATCTTATAATTGTATGCACGCTTTAATATTATTTCCCAAAATATTGTACACATTTCAGTCCATTTTTTTTTTCCAAACAATTTTATTAGGCATTCAGGTATACATACAGTGATACTGTGCGATAAAGCCTAACATTTTCAACTCCACAACTTTTTTGGGGGGGAAAACAGATAGACAACCGCAGTTGTCCGTAGAAAAAAGGGGGGGTGCCTTCAGAGAAGGAAGGCAGAGGGGGGGGGGTGGGGACTGGGAAGGTTACAGGGGGGGGGAGGTAGAGAGGGGGGGGAGGGGGTAGGGGAGGGGGTGGGGGACCAACTGACATGTCTGGGGGTGTGAGCTGGTAGGGCAGTGTTAGCGCGCTATGGAGGGGTGATCGTCTCTGGTGCGCATGTAGTTGGCGTTGGACCTAGTGCTGGAGATCCATGGATCCCAGATTCCTCGTATGCTGGAATTTTTGTCTGACGATGGCGGTGAGTCGTTCCATGACCATCACCTCGTCAATTTTTTTGATCGTCCAAGTGCCCGGGTTTGTTGAGTTTCCTCCAGGAGGCCGACAATACAGCATCGAGCCGCGGTGAGAATGAAGGAGATCAATTTCTGATGGCCGGACAATTCCTTCAGTGGTGCGGCGCAGTAGGAGGTCAGTGGTTCCATAGGCACTTCCAGGTCGGTGACCTCTTTTATCAAAATTTGGACCTTGGGTCCAGTATTCCCAATTATTCGGGACAGGTCCACCAGATGTGGACCATGTCCCCTCTATGACCACAGCCTCTCCAACATAGATCTGATGCCAGAGGGTAGATTTGGTTTAATCGTGCTGGGGTAAGATACCAGCCAAACATAATTTTATAAATCTTTTCCTTTATTGTAGTACATAGGGAGGTCTCCGAGGCTGTCTCCCAGATTTCTTCCCAAGTCTCTCTGTCTATATCCATGTTCAGGTCAGCTGCCCATTTGAGCATATAGTCATGCTCTTTTGGGGCCGAGGAGCGCTCTAGAGCCCCGTATATATCTGAGATTAGACCTTTCTGATGGGTCTTTGTCTCGCAAAGAAGTTCAAACGGTGTGAGAGTGGGGTATTCTGGGAGAGGGCATGTTGTCCTAATAAAGTTTCTAATTTGAAGATATTTGAATGTGTCCAATTCACTGATTTTATATTTGGTCCTTATCTCTTGGAAACTCAGAAGCCTCACTAGGCTCAGAAGGTCCGCAATCGCCTCTATACCCCTTGTGGTGTATTGATCGAACAGTTTAGATCCACATCCCGGGGGGAACTTCGGATTGTTAAAGATGGGGGTCAATTGGGAGCTTTTGGTAGTAAGGCCATATTTGTATTTACAACGTGACCAAACGTCCCAGATGGGAAAGCCCTTGCCCTAGCAGTAGGGGCCTGAGTAAAGTGCCATGATCGACTTCACTCACCCTATCTCCGAATCGAATGCCCCGAGCGTCTCTCTTAGATACGCCAGTCGATCCTGTCTCGAACGTTTTTTTCCAAATCAAGACATCATATTGGTGGATTGTTTCCTCTATTAGCCATCTATCAGATTCAATGATTGTCGGGTGTTAATCCGCTGCTTGTCTACCTTTAATAAGCCGACTTGAATCTGGATGTATCAGTCTGGGCAAGTCTGAATCAGTCTATTGCCAGAAGTTTGGGTAAATTTTTGTATCATATTAATAAGGGAAAGTGGTCTATAGTTGCAGTCCAGCGGGATCTCTACCTGATTTATGGATTTTTCGTGATATAGACGCACGAAGCGTCTCTACAGGGATTGGGGCTCCCGCTAATATCGCGGCTAAAACATGAGGAGCAGGCTAGGGGCGGACTTTGCAGAACTTCTTATAAGATATCCCTAAGAACACAATGGCCAGGCTTAGATGGTTTTAAATCTTTATAACCGTGGCTCTCTCTTCCATAGTAAAGTCAGCACCAGGACCTCTCGCTGTCCAACTCAGTAAGTTTTTGCTAGGTTCGAGTGGACTAGATTCGTTATAAAATTTGCCAAATCGTCTAATTATTTTTAGGGTTGACGAAGTCGGCCACCCGACTTTAAGCTAATCGCTTGAATTATAATTTGACCTGCTGGTTTCGAAGTAAGTCGGGCGGGGGGGCGTGGGGAGTGGTGGGCCAGCATCGTATATGGCCTGTTAGCCCTCTCATATTTTAAAATTTCCTCATTGCCAGACAAAGTGTATGATCTGCCCTGGACGTCAGAGCATGTTCAATTCATTCTAATGTCCTTCAAAGTCTACTGACGACCAGCGGATCCGGATTCTTTTTGTGTCTCTCAGAGGGAGCTTAATTTAGTCTGAAGCGTGCTAATTTTAGCGTCACTCTCCCTTTTACGTCAAGCTGCCGACACTGACAATGTAACTTGAGGGTCGCCTTGTGCGACATCCAGAGAACCAACTGGGCTTCCACAGACGCCTGATTGATTTCAAAGAATTGGTTGATTTCTTACCAATGTGCTCGCATATATCTGGGAGTTCGAGGGATTCGTTTCCTTTCCGTTTGCTCCAAGCTTGTCATGTTGATTTGGTTACACCGTAGCTCTATAGGTGCATTGGTCGGGACCATGAAATATCTGGGAGTCGCTGCGGGCGGACCAACGGGAGGATCAGTATACTAGAGACGAAGAAGTAGCGATCCTACTGTTATGCACTTGTGGGGATGGAATAGAATGTGTCAATCTCTCTCTAAGGAGGTGCAATTCTCTCAGTATCTTGATAAAATGGTTTTACGGAGGCTGTAGTCGGGGAGAGCCGGAATTTTGTTGTTCTCTTAGGGTGCAGAACCTATACTATGGCTGGTTGGAGGGCGATGTGAAATCCCCTGCGGACAATCAGATGACATGGGCTATGGGAGTATAGGGTTTTTAAAGAAGGTTCTGTCAAAAAAGCGGCTCGCTCACCAGGGGAGCGTTACCACCGCAGCAAAATTTGCTGGTTGTTCGTGATGATGCCTGTTAGAATGATACCGTAAGGCCTTCCTTATCCTTTTTATTGTCTTAGTGGACCAAAGGGTTGGGTCATGTGTGAAGAGTATGAACCCCTTTTTTCCCGGGGAGCCGACGAAAATGATAAAACTTTAGAGAATTGTTTGTCCATGAAGGAGGAGCACTACTGGAACGAGGGGACAAATTCACTGGTGCAGTATTCCTAGATTTTCGGCAAAGGTTTTGACACAGTTGATCACGCTATCGGTAACAAACTCCAGAGCTCTGGAATAGGGGAAGCTGCTTTAAACTGGGTTAGTCCTAACCTTATCAGGAAGATCCCAACAGTTCCATCTCAGGTATAAACTCCAACCCCCTGGATATTCACACGTGGTGTTCCCGCAAGGCTCTGTCTGGGGACGGTCCATACTCTTCTCAGTATTCATTACTGACTCTTCCCACAGCTTGTCAGGAAGCCTCAACTACAACTGTATGCAGATGAATAATCCCTATAACGCCACAGCCCATATAGCTCTTGCCCTTAACCACATACTTCAGTCTGATTTTTGAGGACTCGAAAACTGGATTTCTCAAAAAAACTGTTTTTAAACACTGACAAAGAAATGTAACAATGGTTATTTGGGACCCAAGACAAATTTTGTAAAGCTTCCAGTGTGAGCTCCCTGATTAGAACCAACGCTAATACACCACTAACACCTTCACTAGTTTTAAATTACCTGGGCTTATGGTTTTGACTCCCCACTTAACCATTCGGGATGACTGATACCCTGACAACCAAGACCCTGTACGCCAAAATAGGGGTATGTACAGAACAAATGCATCATAATCTCCTGGTCAAACCCCCACCCACACTCCTAGCAACTTGACCACCCTCTACAATTCCAATTGGTCGTTTTGTTCTCCATGCCAAATACAACACACATCACTGCGGATATGCTCCAAAGAAACAGATGGTCAACCACTAGAGTCTAGGTTGCAAAGTTCACCTTTTCCTGTCTTTCCTGTTAAATTCCTTATGGGACGATACCCAGCTACCTGAAAAAGCTCCTCAACCCCTTCCACTTGCAGCCACTTATCCCTGAGATCAGACTCCTAAAAAGATGTTAAGTCCAAGGTCAACAAAGTATCCGGACGTTCCTCCTTCTCTACCGTGCACCCCAAAAACTGGAACAAACCTACCAGAGCTCTCACATCCACCACCAGTGTACTGTTCTTTCAAAAATCTAAGGCTTCTCCATTTTAACGGGTCTGTAACTGTTTCATTACGCTCATAATATATATTTTCTTTAACTGTCGCACACAATGTCTTGTAATATAATGTATACCTGCTGCATTTATGTAACTGTACTTGTAAACCACTGTGTTGTAACGGCTGGACCCCCCCCTTGTATGACCAACCCAATCTCACATTGGCCCGTCTGGTGGTCTAAGCCGGGTCCCCCATGACAAGGTCGTTGTGTGGTGGTTGCACCTGCCAAGTAACAGGACTCCTGAGTCCTCCCGCTTGGTGTTATAAGAGGATATAATCAGGACAGGTAGATGAGGGGTAGTGGGTACGAGTCCAAATGACTTCAAGTGCAGCGCCTCACCTATCAGGGTTATGCTTCCGCAGGGAGATGGTTCCCTGGTAGGGGACATCCTTCTGGTGGTGACCGCCAATGCAGAGTAATCTCACACTAACACAGTGGGGGTTTCTTTGAACAAGGGCATTCTTTATTTATCATGCTTGGATGTGCCAGAGACTGCCCCATGCAGCGCCGGCTCTAGCCGCCACATCTTTCCGTGCTGTCCCTTTTTGCCAGGTACGCCATCCCGTTATTGAAGGGGGATTCCCTTTCTCCTAGGGAGATCACCACTGTCCAGGATCCCTGGAACAGGGGCTTTAGACAGACTTGATTGGTCACTTGCTACGCTAGTTAAAGCACTAGGGTCACAAACGTATTCCTCCAATCCCTTATGCAGGAAGAAGATACATTCTACAAGAGTTCTCTGCCAACCTTGCAACACTTACAAACACAACCTAACTGACAGTGTTGTGCCTTTATTACATCAGGGGGCAGGCCAATTCTGATGTTGTCAACTATCCAGGGACTCAGAGCAACAGCCAATCCTTCCTTACAAGGGAACCACACCAGGATCCCTGTTTGTGAGGGAAAACCTCCAAACTACTGCTGGCAGGCCTGTACTTAACCAAGGACTTACTGCCAACCCGGGGGAGGATGTATGCAGTCATTATATGAATGGCTACATCACTCCCATGGTTAACTACCAACCGGCCGGACCCTGGGGACCATAAATTTGGTGTGACCTTGCGACCAGGAAACACTGAAAAGAAACACACAAATTACATAGCAAACATCATCTAAAATGGAACTAATAATGCAAAGCACCTCACATCACTGACCAGCAGGAGCACAAAGCAAAAACAACAGACCACTCTATTGGTTATTAATCATATAGTGACCGAGGATCGGGCTTCTTCACCTCCCGCCCCGCGGGCATATGCAACAGTCACGCTGTATTCTCGGGGGGATCCCTCGCTCATTGCCCAGTACACCACTTTTGTGCATAGCCACACTGGTTTCCTATCTTCCAGACCCGCATTCAGTTGAGATACCTCTTGTCGGCCTGCATCCTTTAATGGCGACCCTTTCTCTACGATATAGTATGTTAATCAGTCCTTTTTAAGCCACCCTCTCCCCCACTCCCCATTCCGTCCTCTATCTCTATCATTAGCGCTTCTGGGAACAATGGGTAACAAGTCCATGTGAACCTTCCAATTTTGCAGCAATAGACCTTCAGTCGGCACACCCTGGTCAAGATAACTTTGTACAGCCGCCCGGGCAACACCCATGACAGGGGCTCCAGCGGTTTCTACCGGGTCATCCAACCCTGCGGACCCCCTTAGTTCATTTTAGGGAATAATAAGGCCTGCTGGATACGAAAATTCCCACCTTATCTTAGGGCACTAAGTTGCATCGTCGTGAAGGTCACCAACAGCCCACCAGTGATCAACCACCCCTCCCCTCCCCCCCCTAAGATAAAGCGCGGTGCGTCGAACAGGATACAGACCTCATTTACAATGGGGCCACACATCTAGTTATCCTCCGGTCTTCGGAGCTATTGGTCTATAGATTCTTCTAGGGACTCCTCATCAGGGCCCCCCAGAAAGCATACCCCGGACGTACCCTCCAGATAGCTCAACAAACCTTTGTACGGTGCCGGTGTTTCTAACACAGTAATACTTAGTACACTAGGGCAATTAAATGGATACCGACACTTGTGGGACATACCCTCCGACCCATCATCCGAAGTCCCAAGTCCAGGCTTCCAGTCCGATCATCAGAAGGACCAGTGACTCCCTGGACACCAACCATAAGCGAACTGGACCCAATAAAATAGTGACGGGACAGGGCTTAGATAGGGCCTTGCGGCTGCTAACCTTAGGTTGGCCGGGGTTTGGGGACGGATTTCCGAACAGTAGGCATGGACAGGGTTACGACCTGCGTCCAGCGGATACGCCTTAACGCGCCACAAGTCCGTATCTTGTCTCCTCAAGCAGCGGGCTTTGTTCTTGCAACTCGAAAGCCGTTCACCATTGGTAAGTAGGAGATCGTTTCCCGATGCTCGGCCGCAGAGGCGCCACATCCCCACCGATGCCGCTCTGGTTCTCCGGAACAACCTACCGCACACGACGTGCTGCGAGCCATCTTGGGGGGATCCCCAACGGGAATCTATCCGACACAAGGACTCACGGCACAACGCCCTTCTGCTGGAGACGATCCAGCTCTGGCTCTGAATCGCTCCTTCGGCTATTCCTCCCTTGGTTATGCAACAGGCACGGTTGTCTGTAGTACCTCGGCAGGATCGGGTTGCGATCGACCTGCTGTCGATCCAACTTAGTCACCACCGGCAGTGGGGACTCCGGGATAGGGTTGGTCGCGGGGTTCTGGAGGTACACTCGACTCGCGTTTGTCTCCACACCACGAGGAACGGAATTCATCCCTCCCATGGCGTACCAATGGTAGACAGTCTCGTCTTAGACTATCTTACTGCCCAGCCTGCGCAATCCTCGTCGAGGATTTAGCCGCAATTCGGCCGAGCATCCCAGTAGGAGACCCGGGCGATGGGCTTCATCGTGATAACCTCTCAGATGGCTGGGTTCTTCTGTCCGGATGCACCAGAGATGACTCCGACTCCTGTGGGACTTGCACTTTTATTCCAGAGGGCTCCCCGGCTGATACTATATCGGCTTGGGAACCATTTAAGGCCAATCCCACCCCTGGCCTGCACCAGTAACGAAAACGTGGTCAGGGCCACATATAATGCAGTCCACAGTGGGGCATCGGGCCCGCTGGCCACGGCTCTGTCCGGCAGTTGCACTGCAAGCAAAGGACACGCACCAGTCTCCACACCCTACACACGGTATCTTAACAGGAAAGCCTCCTGGAAGCCGAATAAGGGTGAGTGGCGGAAAACTACGATATCACCGAGACCTGGTCCACTTGTCAGCAGATTCAGCCATCTTTACAAACGGAAGGCACTCGTCTTCAGAGGTCTATATTGGACAATGGCTGCTTTAGCAAACTGAAAGGCATGGGCTGATGTAGCAAAACCTTCCTCCCATCTTCTCTGTCGACTCCGGTGGAACGCCAAACCACTACCCATGGTTGATTGATTGAAAATAGGGGATGTCTCGTTAGACGTGTAGGTGACAGCACAGGTGCGGAGTGAGTCATAGTCCATGAGGGCGCGGCCTCCAGCTTTCGCCAGCCAAACTCCCCATCGGGGTTGGTTTCTCGTTGGCGCAATCCTGGCAAACAATTAGCAAAACTGACAAGTTGTGCAAGACTTTCTGCACATGCCCACGCGGGGTCAACGGAACGCGGCGAACCGCCATCGGGTCAGTATTTGTCTCTTTGTTCATTGAACGGCAGCGTCTGGCTGTTTGTTAATTGGGGTATAACAAGTCCTTTCGTTCCTCCCATCGGTATCACACTGTAATGTTCATTATTCTCAGGGGTATCATCCGAGAACAAAAAAACATGATTAAAACGGCTTTCACGCCATTACACAAAAACCAAAACCAAAAAAGTATCTTCTGTAGCTGTTCTTAGTCACACGCACAGTTTCATATGCGTGTTCTTCCCCTGACCGCAATCAGGACCTTCTCATGCTATATGCAGTCCTCCATTCTTGTGGTTCTCTTCCGCATCCTGGACCTTCTGATCATGTGCAGATCCCCATTTGACGGGCTCTCTTGATCGTTTTGACACCGATTTTCCTGTACATGGAGCCAACTCTGCGGCAGGCCAGCTACCCAAATCCGCTAACATAAACATGCCTTGTGAACACCTTGTGACCTAATGTATGATCTGATCGTGTTGCACTAACTCGGCAGGATCACCTCTTTTCTGTGTATACATGTTAAAAACGTTCCTCCAGTACCCCCCACGCAGCACACGTGGCAGCAGAAACTCTCTCTGGTTCCTAGCGTGGCTAGCAAAAAGCCTGTCAGTTAACAGGTATCTCAGCAGCGGCCTTCAAGGAACGGCTGAGACCACCTTGTCTGACCCACCCAACTACATTGGCCGTGGGGGTCTAACCGGCCCCCTTACAAGGTCGTGTGTGGGGTGCACCTGACACGTAAACAGACTTCCTGAGTCTCCCGATTGGTGTCTAAGAGGAATCATCAGGAAAGGTAGCTGAGGTCAGGTAGTGGGGTACGAGTCAACCATTACTTCACGTCTGGCAGCGCCTCCACCTGATCAGGGTCTATGCTTCCGCAGGGAGATGGTCCTGGGAGGAATCCCTTCTTGGGGTGTGACCGCCACTCAGGAGATCTCACACTCCACAGTGGGGGTGTTTCTTTGAACAAGGCATTTTAGTATATGCTATGGAGTAGCAGACCTGCCCAATGCAGCTGCCGGCTCTAGCCGCACATATTTCGTGCCTCTGTCCTTTGCCAGGACGCCTCCCGTAGAAGTGGGATTACCTTTCTCCGGGGGAGATCACCACTGTGGCCAGGTCCCTGGAACAGTTGTTCGACAGACTTGATTTGGTCAGCTCTGCGACCGCTAGTTACAGCATAGGGTCACAAAAGTAGTCCTCCCAAGACCATTATAGGGAAGATATTACATTCCTCCAAGATGCTTCTCTGCAAAACCGCTGCTGTCGGTCCCCCTCCACCTCTAAAACACTGTTACAACACAAAACATAATGACAGTGTTGTGACCTTTACCTCAGGGGGCAGGCGCATCTCTGTGTCACTATCCAGGGACTTCTCAGAGGCTCCGCCACTCCACTTCCTTACACAGGGCCACCACACAGGTTTGTGAGGGAAAGAAAAACCTCCATAACTACTGCTGGCAGCCCTTGTTACTTACCAGGACTTAATGCCAACAGGGAAGAGTATGCAGTCATTATCTGCATGGCTCCACACATGTTATTATTGTTTACTATGTGCCCAGGAATACTTGAAAACGAGAGGTAACTCTCAATGTATTATTCATGGTAAAATATTTTATAAATAAATAAATAATACTATCGTAAAGTGTGTTTCTGGAGCATTAGTCAAATCAGCGCCGCGCGCTATATTTCCTGTGAAGGCTATTTTGATTTAGTGGGCTAAATTAAAGCATTTTACATTGTGTGAGATGATGTTAAGCGCATATATGTGAATGGTTGTAGTGTAGCCCTAATGTTAATCTTACTCCTAGTCCAGGGCCTGTGGAAAACGGAGATTGGGGTGACTGATGAGTTGGAGAAATGAGGAAAATGAGTGCTGAAGGGTCCGTGAGAGCCATATCTTTACTGGCTCTTGGGGAGAGGAGGAGGTGGGGAGAAAATGAGGGAAGACGGGGGCGGGGAGACATGAACCATACAGAAAACGGCAGCACAAAACACTATTGTTTTATTCAACATTTCTGCCATTGGCAACAAAACAAATAAGGACAGGATTCCCCCTCTGGTTTTGCGTCCGCCGAGGCGTACGGAGGCTTCCTTGTGCCCATAGGAGAGCCGGACCAGACGTCTTTGAAAAAAGGGGGACTTATATGTGTCCCGTGGGACTGCGTCTCCTAGGGACCTTGACACGACCCTTGTATCAATATGGGTCGGGAGGTTGGAGACGCCTGAAACGGGGGGTAGAAGCCACGCCGGCGCGATCTGAAAGTAACAAAAATATAGAACTTGATACCGGATACTGCTTTTCCATTTTTTAACAATTACAGGGCAGGCTAAACAGTGTGAAAACATATAAAATATGTGAAACCTTCTTTCTTATAAACAGTTGCAGGAAAAGAAGATGTATGGCAGGGTAGATGTTCTCTATTACGATGATTACGAAACTGTCTTAAGGGGATAGAAGCCCACCTCCCTCAATACTCGTATAAACCTATTTAACCTTTGGTCGCACTACGAGCCGATCCAGACCCAAATAGCCCGGTAAACTCTTTAACTCATTTAACTCATTTTGCGTTCTTGTGAACCTTAAAGTGTCTAACCAAAACCCTTACTGTAAATACTAGAAATAGGCCTCTATATACCCTAAGTGGATAATTTTTCTAAATTGAATCTGTGAAGCCTAAGTGAGGCTAAACCATATGCCCTCAGGATTGTAACTCTTTAATTATATATCTATTTTCTATGTATCCTATTTGAGCTGCGCTTCCCCTAGTATCATGGTCGTGACCCTTTATTCGGCGCTGGTAATGACTTGTATTTAGTGGGTAAGGCAATATTGGTCTTTGGGATATACTAACCCCTTATTACCAACCCTCACCTTCGTTTTTGTGGGCTCAGTACTTGGCAGGGGTGGGAGCATAGCAAGGCAGGGACCAGAGACCTTTAGGGTTAAAAGTTTGGGGCGTGGTATAGGAGTGGTGGGTGAGGCGTAAGATGTCCCCAGATGGATAACAGAACAATCAATCCCATCCTCCTTGTGCAATCACGTGTTTTGCCCCTATCTGTATCAGTGATGAGAAATTGCATAACCCACGTAGTATGAATAGAATGACAAGTCATTTGGTATATGAGAGTAAGAATCACCCCCCCACAGTGAACCCCCCATGACCCCCCTGCGACGCCAGCAGCAGACGTCACCGGATCATCCAATGTTCTCCTCCCACGGTTCCTCACCCCCAACAACATAATTGGATGCCCGACAGAGGGGGCAGGGTGGGGCCCGGAGGAAAGGGAGGGGGAGGTCGCACCTTGCTGACGAAGAGGCCGGGCCTCTAGGGCATGTGTCCGCGACAGCCCGTGCGTGTCCTCACGCGGATTCCTGCTCAGCTCGAAAACAAGATGGCCGCCGGCATCAAATTTTCAGGCCGGATTGAATGAGAAGCACAGCAAGGGGGATCCGCGTGGAGGTACGGGCATCTTCACAGGGGCGATCGGCGATGCCGTTGCTGCGGAGGCTCACTGGGAATGGTGCAGATAGAGGAAACAGGGGAGATAATTCAGTCCAGGGGCCTCTGAATATATGATGGGTTTCCTCTGTGGGAAGCCCCCATTCGGCTCACTTTCGCCTTTGGAGAAGGCTGTATGAAGGTGGAGGGACCTCAGCCCCGCCGGGGGAAGGTGTGGGGAGACACGGGGAGACTCGTATGGGCTGTATCAGGGCCCAGCTTCGAAGGAGGAAAGCATCCCCATCTTCCGGAGTTGCGTAAGTATGTGCATTACCATTTTTAATAATAGCAGGGCAAAGGGGAACAGCAGCGGGGAGATTGAGTTTTTTTTTGGGGTTTTGGGGGTGATATTCTATCTCAGTGTTTGTCATAGCCCCCAGCTTTCCTCGGGCCAGTTGTAGAGGGGGCTAGGTACTTGGAAAACCTGGAAATGGGGATCTCATCACATGTAATAACAATTTTGATTCTTGGATACTTGGGGCAATAGATTCCTTTGTTTTGAAAAAATGGAAACTAACGTATATCCTGGGGGGGGGTCTCCACGGCTCGAGGGCGGGGGAGCGCAGTGATCTGTGGCATATCCAGGTGTCTGTCCAAGCTATAGTGCCCCTTGGTCAGGAGGTGTTCTACCCTCTAGTGATAAGTCTTCGGGGTCTGGCAAGCTTCGGTTGGAAGCCCCTGATGCGGAGGTTGTTTCTCCAATCTCTATTATCGGAGTCTTCAAGCTTGTCCCAATGCTCTCTTAATGATGCTGATAAAGAGGCAAACTTCTGTTTTCGTATGGGGAATTATTTAGTATGCAATGTTTCGTCGGATTTCACTTCTAGGGTATTTGTGCGTTCCCCCAGGCGTCTTACAGGGCCCAGAGCGCCTGACTTGAGAACCTCCTCATCTCGCCGCCAAAGTTCTTAAGTCTTTTACTATTTGACCATCCATGGTCACACCGGGTCCAGAAGGACGGTTCTGGTAGCTTTCAGTCTCTATGTCGTCGCGCCCGTGGTCAGTAGCTGGAAACAGGGGGAGGTTTTCTACTGTTCATGTCTTTTCCTTTCCGCCCGTGCCATTGCTGCAGGGATTTTTGAGGGCGGTCTTATGGAAATAACTTGCAACGTGAGGCTAACTCTTTCTGCCTTTTCTTGTGTGCAACGGCATCCCTGCCGATGATGATAGTGGGTGTCATTTATGGCTGGAATTGTTAGCAAAATTACCGGTATATAATCATATAATCAAGGAGGACAGGAGTCAGACTTCAACCTTATGCACCACCATACCGTGCCGTGTCCTCCCAGACCGATCCTTAAACTGAGGTGGGGACATGTGTGGATTGCAACCGCCAGCAGAAGGAGCGTGTCTGAGGGTGGTATTTTGGGGTTGCCTGGCCAGGTGGAAAAGCTGTAGCCAATACTCGCCGCCCCGGGTACCATAGAAAGAGACAAGAGTTGCCGTTAGCCTAGGTCAGGGATAGGAGAGATCCGGAATGTCGGGGTTCAAGCAGAGGTCCATGGGGCGTGAGAAGCTGAGAAGCCTGCATATTCAACAAGGGAGCCCGAAGTCGGAAGCCAGGAGGGTAGTCCGCAAAGCCAGCGAAGACAAGAGAGAGCCAGAATGACATCCACAAGAGATACTATGTCGAGCAGATGTTGAAAGAGCGTAAGGCAAGGGTACCTATATACCGCGAGCTGACCGAAGGAACGGAGCAGGCTCTGGGTAGTGAGCACGAGGAGCTTGTCCTGGATTGGTTCCCATGATAGGCAGCCAGGGGGAAGTCTTGGGGTATAAGTAGGTAGCCAGCGCGTGGTGGGGGGTGCTGTCCTTGGTTCACTGCCCAAGAGCAGGAATAATTATCTGGGCCGGCGCACGCTCCGTAACGAGGGGGAGGCACGCGCGCAGGTAATGGATCGGTAATAGCAGCCCGCCTGCGTACCACGATCTGCACGCGGGGAGAGCAGCGGCCCCGCGCTGGGGAGGACTGGGAAGCCCCCCAAAACAGGCGGGCGGGCGCCCGAGTGGCAAGGGAGGAGACCCCACAGCGGGGGAGAGTCCAAGGAAGCGAGTAGCAAAGACCCTAAGCGGCCTGAGTGAGGTCATGCTGCGACCGCGTGACACCGAATTCCTACCAGTACTTTCCCTTCAGGTGTTTTGCATATCAGGACGATTCCTTGCCATGGTTTGGATGGACTTTTTTCCGAAAAGCGTTTAAGAAGTCCTGAGCGGAATGTTTCTTATTTAAAGAGGTTTAACCCAAGACCTTCTCGGTCCAAAGCCCCCCACATGGACAGAAATGGACCTGTACCTATCGGAGATTGGAACTAGCTATAGGCTCGTTGACATCCGAGCATCGGCCCGTAGATCACTGGATCAGGTTTAAGAGTGTGGTCCGGCACAGGGGACTGGGAGATGAGACGGTTTAGAAGAATGGGGTCGGGGGTGCGGGAAATGTTGAAAAACATATTGAATTCTAAGGACTTTGAGGGAATTGAAGACGGAAGGCCACCGGGTTTACCTGCTCATGCTATGGAAATGCGGCCCGAGAAACCTAGGTGCCAATTTAGGGGAGGGGTTTTGAGGTGGATATTCTTGTAGACAACAAAACCTTTATCACCTGGCTTGTAAACTGGTGCGGTCGTCGACGACGGTTCCCAGGCTGGATTATCAAAATACAGAGGCCTTTCTGAAATTGCTCGATGAATTCTAGCCCAAGAGTCCTGTAGGTGGGAGAGGTGTGTTTCATCCACAGCGATCGGTCTCAGAGGGAGATATTGGAAATAAGGCAGGCGAGCGAGTGGACTCCGTAATTAATAAAGAAAGGCGTCTCACGAGTGGATTAATTCCTGGAGGAATTAAAGGCATACTCAGTCCAGGGAAGTAATCCGAACCAGTCATCCTGGGAGTCAGAGACAAAGCACCTTAACATTCTCTGAACGATTGATTAACCCTTCTCGGTTATGCCCGTTAGATGAGGGTGATATCCAAGAAGAAGAAAAAGAGGAAGAAATGCCCAGTCTTCTGGTGAAGGTCCTCCAGAATATGGAAGGAAACAAATTGAGAGCTTCGGTCCGATTCGATGGATGGGGAATACCATGGATCCGGAAAATTCCTTGGAAAAAATATCGGGCTGGGCGGGTGAGGAGGGTAATCCTTTGAGAGGAACAAAAATGTGCCATTGGAGAAACCATCCACCACTACTAGAATGGTTGTTCAATGCCCATTCGACCTAGGCAATTCGACAATAAAGTCCATGGATATGTGGGGACAAGCAGCGCTCCGGGATGGGTAAAGGCATAAGAAGACATGGGGTCTCTGACGGGTATCTTATTGTGTGCAAATACCGGACAGGCCCGAGTAATTTCAAGGATGGTGTTGGCATATTGGGCCACAGAAGGTGCGATGGATGAGGTCCAATGTTTTTTTTTGAATCCCGGATGTCCTGCCGAACGGCGGGAGGAAAGCTGCCCCCAATCCAGAATCTCAGGAAGATAAAACATGGGCTCTACATAGAAGGTATCCTTCGGTAACTCGAGATCTCTAGGGCATGGTGTTTTTGAGACTTGATGATATTTTGCTCAAAGATTTTTGAATGCAGCGACCGACGCCGGAGGATTCTTTTGCTTGGGAAAAGGATGGACTCGGTAGTCCTTCTCCGGTCTCGTCTCAGAAGAATACTGTCCAGACGATGGCATCAGACTCCTGGACGTTCTTGTGCCGGGGAATATAGGACAAAAATACAAATTATCAAACCTGAAGAGAAAAAATAGTAATGACCAATGACGGGCCATTGGCTGGGAGAGTGCCTGCATAACGCGAGGGGCACTCTCTCGAATACTCATCTGGAGAGGGCGGGTCGGGGAGCGGCGAGGAGGAAGGAGCCCCACGCGGCGGGACTACTTTCGTCCATAAAAGTGAGGGGAGAGGTCACGCTGCGACCGCGTGACCCCTTGTATTCCTACACAGCCCAAGCGATCTTGTGAAGCTTGGCTGCAGGAGATTGTAGACGCGTGGGCGCCGGGCGTTGGAAAAGCTGGTTCCGCCTATATTCGGCTGAACTAGCTCACGTGCACTGACATCGTGACTTGTGATTCCTCAGACAGGGGGGGCCGAGAAATTTCATAGATGAAAACGGGGGCTGACATAAAAAGTTTGCTTCTCCACCTGTATTATTATGTCAAGGATACGTAACTCCTCAACTTACTAACACTGAAAATGTCCATTGAGACGGTAAAGGTTTAAGGAAAACCTGGTCTATTCATATTAGTGCATTATAATAACTATCAACTAAACCAGACAGCCAATAAAAGATTTTTTGGTTGTGTAGGCGGTCACTGCAGCAGGAATTCAACCGCAAACGTGAATAGTTAAAATCAGCTTTATTTAAAACAGAATGCTGCGCATCACCAGAGATCACTCTGACGCGTTTCGTTTCCCGTGTGGAACTTTATCAAAGAGTTATGGTCTCTTACACTGGTTGTCAAATATATACATGGATTCTTATCCTGATTGGTCAAGCACTTAATTGACACAGGCAATGGCAATCAGTGAGTTGGTAATTGATGTGGGAGGATCTGTTACAGACTACAGTGTATGTGATTATTCAACAACATTGGTAAGAAGTGGGACAAGTAAAAATACAAAATAACATATAAATTTAAATCACACAGTGGAATTGCAGAATCTATGATATCATATATCATATACAGTAAAAATGAATAAGGGTTTGAAGGAATCATTTGAATCATAACATTATAGTTCTATGGAGAATGACAAATTACAATTATGAAAACTAATGTATGGAAGGCACAGAGGGTGTACAACTATAAAAAAATTGCAATTATACATTATAATTCGATGGACTGTGGGGAGAAAACATGTAGAATTGAAATCCAATTTGTATATTAAACTATAATAGGTAGAATAATGCATGAGATGTAACTCAGATATACACCCCAGAAAACTCTCATTAGGTTAACCATAAGGAAGTGTTCAACTCCCAGTCTATGTTGATTCCATGGGGGATGGAGAGTTCTGAGGTGTATATCCAACTACATCTCTTTTTGATTAAGTGCATTTCTCTGTTCCCACCTCTGGGGTGGCATGGTATGTGTTCTATGGCTTTAAAGGGTGAAATGATTGAGGTTTCTGACCAGAACATGTAGAAAAATGTCGGGACTACCGGGTGATTTAGATTCTCTTTTTCTAATCAAACCGGACATGTTCTGCAATTCTGGCTTTGAGGGGGTTAATAGTGTACAGCCCACACGTACTTAAACCACAGGTACATGGTGCGAACGTATTATTACATGGGTAAACATTACAATTAAGAAATGTTTTTTGATGTAATATTTATGCGATCTCATTAATAGAATGTATTTTTGTCGGTACTGCGTATCTGCACATGGAACAATGGACCGCACTTTAAAGAACCTTAGGTATACTTCTACATTGGAAAACATAGAAACCGGATTGATGAAACATGCTTGGAGAGATAAATGAAAAAAGGCCAGTGTTTTTTAGCTCATTGCGGTAAACAAAATTGTGACGGACCATTTTTCACAATAATCGCGGAGGTCATTATCAATGACAAGTGTGTCGCAATGTTTGGAAATGATTGTTACATATCTGCTGTGGACTGATATGAACTGACAAGATAAATTGGACTTTTCACTTTTTAGAGACTAATGATTGATGTTATAGTTTTGGTTTTGCAATTTCTTGCTTTTTTGCGTATTAGTGTATTTCTATCAATTAGAATCCGTCTCTATTGAATGCAGCGGTAATGTCCTGAGTGGAACAACCCCTCTCTCAGAATCTGCTGGACATTTCTCTGGCCCTCTCAGTAAAAAAAAACCTCAGGATCGAGCAATTCGCTTTTAACCTCAAAAATTGGGGCCCCTGGGATGTTTTTGATTAAAGATCTTGGGTGACAGCTTTGAGCCTTTAGAAGTGTATTCTAGAATTTTTCTTCTGTATATATCTGTCTGGGATGGACATGGTATTGCCAAACAGGAGTAAGATCAGAAAGTGGAATATGATGACATATGTTGTGAAAGTAAAATTTAAGGTTATATTGTGGTTGCAAGGTGATCAATAAAAGAAAGAAGTGAATGGTCATCCCCCCTTCCAAAAAAAAATTCAAATCGTCAATTATACAGCCCAAATAAAACAATATTTTGACGAAATGGATTGTGACTATGATAGAATAAATTGTGAACTCCCAAAAACCCATAAATTAAATTACGTTATGATGGTGCATAAACTCATGCCCATAGCAGTGCCTAGTGTCTGTAAATAAAAATGTGCATCGAATTAAAAAATAATTGTGCGTGAGTAAAAAGGAAATAGATTCTAATAGAAATAGTGCAATGTGTTATAGAGAAGTAGATAAATCCAAAAAGTGTTTAAGGCCGCAAAGCCGTGCTGATGTCGATAATGGAATACCAGGACGGTACACCATGGTGACCCACCTGTATTCCTTGTGCCAAGTGATCCCCTGTATGCTGGCAATGAAATCGTGTGGTATCCCCTGATAAACCGAGGGTAACTCAAAAACAAAGGGGTTGCAAAAACTGGTCCACATACCGCGATTACCCATCTCCCAAAGATCCAATGCTCGCTTATTATAGGACAGGCCAGCGGGAGGGTCGACCAGCGAGTTTAGGAGTCTTGAGAGATGGGAATATCCGGAATCACGGGATGTGGACAGGAAAGAAAATCAAATTCTTTTTTGCTGTAACATTGAGGATTCGGATCCAATGTGTAACAACTCTGTCAGTCATGATGATATAGAGGTGTAGGATTGGCTCTTTAGAGGTCTGTATGTCGTTATGTTTTCAATTGTCTATTGCTTCACTGAAATATTGTTTTTTTCGACATTATAAACTAGAGCACCTCCTTTTGTCGGCACTCTTAATAACACTAATCGTGTCTTTTTGATACATGTAATTTCTTGAATTTCAGTGTAAGTTTAAATTCCCTTTTGTAAACATTGGAAACAGGTGAACCCTTTTGACAATATGCAGAAATAGCGTCTCGACTAGATGTTAAGAAGTGGAAGATAGATGGTCCCCTATTGGAATTGGGGCCAAAATAACGATTTCGGGGAGGGGTAGCCTGAATCTTCAGACCCAAAGACAGGTTGGTGTATATGTATCAAGGTTCACCTTGCAACTCCAACCAGAGAGTCCAGTGTGCGGGACAGTACACAATTTTCATAAAAATCAGAGGTGGCCGATCTCCAGTATTTAATGTGAAACTATTGGGGTCAATTGATTCACTCTGGAACAGTTGTGTTGGTCCAAGGTTTGTTTTCCAGAATAAATCTTTTTTAAAGTCAATGCGTGGCTGTGAACTTTTGTAGGTCTTAATTGTTTCGAAAAGCTTAAAATTTTGACTGGGAGCAAATCCGAGGCCTTTATTGAGGAGGGACAATTGTGTAAATGTATGTTCGGCACCGGAAATATTAACTACGTTATTAGGTACCCTAATAGTATTCTTCGTTTCATTATGCCTCTCCCCCCGTCGTACTCCTCTTTGATCTGCGCGTTCTCCCCGACCTTTGTACCATGTGCTAAAAAGCCGAGGAGGGTTGCCAGAGGATCTGCTAGCCTTAGATGATGAACAAGATGGAGTAGCATTACTCTCATAGTGAGTCACATCACGATCTTCGATTGTCCCTAGATTTATCAAAGGAAACGGAATAATGAAATCTCGGTTTCGGGTCTGAATAATCTGACTCGAAACTGGAGGTTTCTAATACGTTGTTTTTGAGAATGATTTGTTTGGGGCATTGGCCTGTCCCTCTCCTTGAGTTTTGATCTGCCTAGGTGTATGGGAACCGTTATCTCCCGAACAAAACAAACTGGCTTTTGCCAGCAATAGATCTGATTTTTGGTATAATCAATACGATCCCTTCATATTTGAGTGTTTCTTTTCACTAATGATGTTTTCAGCTTTTCAATATGGATGAGAGTGTTGTTTTAGCGTTCTTGATAAATTGCTCCCTTTGCCTGAAAGGCTGCAATGTAGTTTGAAGGATTTTAATATCAGCCATTTAGGATGGATTTTTCTTTTAGCTTTTGGCGATAATCAGTTCCATCAATGTTTGGAGCAGGAATCAAGGGCTTGCACCCAATCTAGTCAAATTGTTATTCATGAAACCAAAGGAGGGTACGACTTTAATGCGTAATCCCCTAGGGATACGCCGACACTCTTATATAATTCTCAAGAGACATTATGTCCCACCATAAACTAATATTTTCAGGCCGGAACGAGACCGAGGTAGGTTCAGGCAGCAGGTGATAGTTTGTGAGTACACCGCGTGGAGGGGTAGTCTTATGGTTGCCTCTTCCCTGTCTCTATACCTGTTCACTGTGTAATAGGCCCCCCACCAGGTTTTATCTCTCATTCTGCCGATGCTGCTGTTGTTGCCGGTCCCCTCACAAGGATCTTCATGTGTCTGTGTTTGTAGCGGCCTTTTTTGCTCTATATGTGTCGTGACCTTGCTCATTACACCCGATTTACTATGGATTTCTTAGAAGCACCGGAACTATAGGGGTTCATTCCCCCACAATCACCATAAACCAGACAGCAACCTATAGTTGTAAAGATAATGTGAGATGCCCATGTATGCTATGTATGTCTAGTAGGTATGTCATTATTATATAGGCCCGCAGAGTTACTCTGCGTTTGACAGAGAAACAGAAAACAATACAGTACAAGGTGAATTATAATACAATAAGTGCAACAAACAAAATCAGAAAATAGGAGAACGGAAACCCTGACCATGGAGAGCTTACAATCTAAGTGATGCAGCGACATACACTGCCCTTGGATCTTCTGCAATAAGACCCACATAAACTAAACTGCTCATTTTGTGTGATTTTTGTCAGTCACAAATAATTCATATAAATTTCCCAAGCACCACGGCCTCCTTGGGTAATATTTGACTCCTCTCTGTTCTTCTCCTCTTTACATTCAAAACAAAGAAAAAAAGGAAGAGCACTGCAAAAAAGAAGAACTGGAGGCAAAAGTAGAAAAAATAAAAGTTTGAGACACACAGCCTAAGTTTAAACAGAAAAACCTCCAACGGTTTCTCGCCATGGGCGCTTTTATCACAAAGTGGTTTCCTGAGTCTAGAGAGTTGTCACGTAAAGGGCACTCCCCCCGGAAACACCTGCCTACCTGTATCCAGGTAAAAAAAGTCCCATGGGAACAAAACAGTCCGGGGAAAATGTAAACCACGGAAGGAAGAAGGCTGAGTAAACGTGGGGGACAAATCCAGCAAAAGGACACAAATAAAGCAATTACAATAACAATAAACTTAAATAACACTCATAAGGACATAAAAATAATTAAAAAGCAGAACATTTAAAAGTGGATTAAGATGTGGAGAGAATAATACATCATTTAGATTAAATTGAAATTAACTGTAACACCAAATAATATAATATAATCATGTAATTATATACAGGCAGTCATACGTTTTACAACGCTTCGCTTACAACGAATGGCTTATTCCAACGCTATGCAATGCATAACCTAATATTCATTTTAACCACGCAAAACGCAAAATGGCTGATCCACGCTCTGTACGACGCTTTGCAACATTCGTGTATGTGTGTGTATATACAAATTCACTATAAACAACGTTGCAAAGCGTCGTTAAAAGAGCGTATATATTATAATAAGATATATAATAATATTCTATTGTACTATATATATCGTATTATTATGTTATATTTATATATGAAGACAGTATACAATTGTATCAATTTATGTGTGTCTGCATATCTATTGCTGCATAAAATTTTGGGTGTTTTTGGGTAAAAATGCCTTCAGGAACGGAACCTTTAATTTAAAATTCTATGGGAAAAACGTTTGTTCGCTTTACAACGTTTCGCTTTTACAACGCCATTTTGAGTAAACGATTGTGGTCGGATACAACGATGGACTGCAGTTATAAATGCCTGGTAATTGTTTTCCCGACGAGGCTGGAGAGATGGGTAGCGATACAACCTCACAAAAAATATCGTGTTTATCGGTGTTGGAGGCAGGTTGCGGACGGCATTCATGAGTTGTTGTATCGCTACCTCATACATATGTAAGTGTGGGTAGTTTTGTTTGTTTATATAATTTTATTAAAAGTGTAGTTTACTAGTACACTAGGTTGTCCTATTCCCTTCATATTGGGTGGTCTGCGCTATCGGTCATGTACCCATGAGCCTCTGAATTGTACCATCTTAAGGGGAACCATTCGTCAGATCCCATGGGGTGACCGTGGAAAACTGATGGTGAGACGTTGGCAAAACCAAGTACAGATTCTCTCCCCCGCTTACGAGAAGATATATTGTAAGTAGGGTTACTTTGCTTCAGATAGGGGCCCCTGCCTTTTATATACTTCGCGCAATTGGTGTGTCCTTGTTTTGTTTTTTCTCAGAATAATTTTGGAGGTATTCCATAAGGCACACCCATACCTGGTCTGGAACTTTCTGCGTTTATTTCCATTACCATCTGGATATGTCTCTTATCTAAAGACGTCATTTGGACTACGGTTTATCTTGGCTACCTTATCAATAGCGCCGGGGAACTTATACCTATTCTATTGATTGGTAAGATGCCCATAACTCTTGCATTTCCAACCACTTTACGTTGTTTGAGATTGCAACTTCTAATTCTGTACAGTGGCTTGTCCCCGAAACCCAGCAGGCCTGGGGACCTTCCATGAGAGGCAATTAACCTGAATATTCTCTAAATGTGACCATGTCCTTGTAACAAAGATAACTCCCTTGTGCAGACAAACAGGGAAAAGGTACTCACCAGAGACAGGAAATGGAACAGTTTCTCTTTTATTGGTGGTCAGATGTTCCTCAGGTTCAGTTTACTTCCTTCTCTGACTTAATCTCTAAAAACACTCCCCGGTACAAGCAACTTGGAAAACCCTGGCAACAAGAATAAGGGAAATCCATCATGTAAACTGGGAGTGGGGGGCGCTTCTGGTGACATCAGTATAAAGAAAACTCCATACTGATTCCTATGGGGAGGGGTGTGCAAGTGATTGATTTTTACTTTGTTATTAACCCTTTGGTGCAAATAAGATTTTTACCCCCAAGTGCTGAAAACATTTTGAAGCTACAATTGTTCAAACTCCAATAACAATAATATTCCCAATCTATAACCTTAGACAAATGTTTTTTTTCATTAGAAACAGGTATTCATAATTGTATGCACGCTTGAATATTATTTCCCAAAATATTGTACACATTAGTCCATTTTTTTTTTCCAAAACAATTTATACGCATCAGGTATACATACAGTGATACTGTGCGATAAAAGCCTAAAAGTTTTCAACTCCACAACTTTTTTGGGGGGGAAAAACGATAGACAACCGCAGTTGTCCGTTAGAAAAAGGGGGGGTTGCCTTCAGAGAAGGAAGGCAGAGGGGGGTGGGGGCGGGGACTGGGAAGGTTACAGGGGGGGGGAGGGTAGGAGAGGGGGGGGAGGGGGTAGGGGGAGGGGGCTGGGGGACCCATCTGACTGTCTGGGGGATGTGAGCCTGGTAGGGCAGTGTTAGCGCGCGTATGGAGGGGTGATCGGTCTCTGGTGCGCATGTAGTTGGCGTCTGGACCTAGTGCTGGAGATCCATGGATCCAGATGTCCCTCGTATGCTGGAATTTTTGTCTCGACGGATGGCGGGTGAGGCGTTCCATGACATCACCCTCGTCCAATCTTTTTCTGATCGTTCCAAGTGCCGCGGTGTTTGTTTGTAGATTTGTTCCTACAGGACGGCCGAAGCATACAGCATCGAGCCGCGGTTTCTGGAGAAATGAAGGAGATCAATTCTCTGATGGCCGGACAATGTCCTTCAGTGGTGCGGACAGTGCAGTAGGAGGTCAGTGGTTCCATAGGCTACTTCCAAGGTCGGTGACCTTCTTTTATCAAAATTTGGACCTGGTCCAGTATCTCCAATTTCTGGGACAGGTCCACCAGATGTGGACCAATCCCCTCTTGGGACCACAGCCTCTCCAACATGAGATCTGCTGCCAGAGGGATTAGATTTGGTTTAATCGTGGGGGTTAGATTGCGATACCAGCCAACATAATTTATAAATGTTTCCTTTATTGTCGTACATAGGGAGGTCTCCGAGGCTGGTCTCCCAGATTTCTCCCAAGTTCGTCTGGTGTTATATCTATGTTCAGGTTCAGTGCCCATTTGAGCATATAGTCATGCTCTTTTGGGGTCGAGGAGCGCTCTAGTGCCCCGTATATGTCTGAGATTAGACCTTTCTGATGGGTCTTTGTCTCGCAAAGAAGTTCAAACGGTGTGAGAGTGGGGTATTCTGGGAGAGGGCATGTTGTCCTAATAAAGTTTCTAATTTGAAGATATTTGAATGTGTCCAATTCTCTGATTTTATATTTGGTCCTTATCTCTTGGAAACTCAGAAGCCTCCCTAGGCTCAGAAGGTCCGCAATCGCCTCTATACCCCTTGTGCTGTATTGATCGAACAGTTTAGATCCTCATCCCGGGGGGAACTTCGGATTGTTAAAGATGGGGGTCAATTGGGAGCTTTTGGTAGTAAGGCCATATTTGTATTTACAACGTGACCAAACGTCCCATGTGAAACGAGAGGCCTGTAGTTGCAGATTGTGTGTATGTCCCTCTCCTCTGTCCAGGCTCCAGAGGCAGGCTTGCAGAGAAGGCATTTTGGCACATTGAGTCTCTATCTCCACCCAACTACAACAGGTCGGGTCAGAATTCCACATTACCACCTGCTTGAGCTGTGCAGCTAGGTAATATCTGTGTAAATCTGGTACCCCCAGACCTCCCCTAGATCTTGCTGCCATCAAGACCGATCTGGCAACTCGGGGTCTTTTGCCCTGCCAAATAAAATGAAATATTCTGTTTTGCATACTTTTGAGATCAGCGCCCGGAACGTGGGTCGGGAGTGTTTGAAAAAGGTATAACATTCTTGGGAGTATATTCATCTTAGTGGAGATCATGCGACCGAACCACGTTATCTGGTAACCGTCCCACTGATCTAGATCCTTTTTGATCTTGTCCCATAACCGCGGGTAGTTATCCCGGTATAAATCCCGATAGTGCCTTGATACATTAACTCCCAGATATTTAATGTATGAAGGGCACCATCTGTAGCTAAAATTGGTTTTGAGAAGATTGACTTCGGGATCTGGGAGACTAAGATTTAGAGCCTCTGATTTGTCGCTGTTTATCTTGTATCCTGATACTCTACCAAACTCCGACAGTTCCCTCTGGAGGTTAGGGAGGGAAGTTAGAGGTTTAGTCAGAGTAAGGATGATGTCATCAGCGAATAGGGAAATTTTGTATTGTGCTTTATCGATCGGGATTCCCTGGATGTTCGGGTTCCATCTTATTTTAGACGCCAGTGGTTCAATCGTGAGGGCGAAGAGAAGGGGAGATAGGGGGCATCTTTGTCTGGTGCCGTTCTGGATTTGGAATCGTTCAGAGCCTCCGCCGAGGCTGAGGGATTCTGATAAAGTGCTTGAACGCCCTTCAAGAACGAATCTCTGAAGCCGAATTTAATCAGTGTTTGGTTTAGAAATAGCCAATCAATCCTGTCAAACGCCTTCTCTGCGTCTAGGCTTAATAACATTGCCTTCGAGCCTGAAAGGTGGACATGGTCTACTAAGTTAATTATTTTACATGTATTGTCTGAGGCCTGGCGGCCCAGGACAAACCCGACCTGGTCCTTGTGTATCAATCTCGGGAGGATGGGATTAAGTCTGTTCGCCAAAATTTTACTATATAGTTTAAGGTCGTTGTTCAACAATGAAATTGGTCTATAACTGCCACATTGGGTGGGGTCCTTCCCGTCTTTAAGTATTATTGCCAAATTTGCGGACGACATTGTGGATGGGATAGGACTCCCTTCAAGGAATGAGTTGAACAAACTTAATAGATGTTTGGACAAGATGGGGAAGAATTTTTTGTAGTATGCATTTGTGAAACCATCAGGGCCCGGCGCCTTGGAATTTTTTGAGGCTCTAACGGCCGTTTCTAATTCGTCTAGCGTAATTTTCGCATTTAGATAAGTATTTTCTTCCTCCGTTAATGATGGAAGGTCGCATTCGGATAGGTAATCGGCTGTTAATGCCGTATCCGTCTCTTTAGAGTTAGCAGATTGGGTTCTCAGGTTATATAATTTAGTGTAAAATTTGGTGAATTCCTCTGCTATTTTTTTTCCGTTGTATTGGAGTTCACCAGAGTTATTCCTGATCGCCGTGATTTGCGATCTTTTCTGTATTCCTCGTAACTTGCTGGCAAGAAGTCTATCGGCCTTGTTCCCTTTATCATAATACCTCTGACCCGTCCATGTAAGAGCTTTTTCTACATCTTCTAATTGGATGATTCTTAAATCGTTTCGAGCAGTTGTCAATTGTTTATAAATTCTCCGGGAGGGTTATTTTTATGCTGCGGTGCTAAGTCGATTAATTTTGTCTGTAGCTTTTAGTTAATTTGAGTTTAGTTTTCTTCGGGGGAGGCATCGAGAGAAAGATTTCTCCGGATTGTCGCCCTTAATGGGGCTTACCACCCGGCTGCTGGGAGGATAAGGAGCCTTTGTTTATTCTGAAATATTCCTTAAGGGATTTTTTGAGGTCCATCACTGTCCCGGAGTGGTTCAGTAAGGAATCGTTTAGTTTCCAGCAGTATGAGATAGTTTTCCCGAAGGGGATGGATAGGGTCATGGTGATGGGAGCGTGATCTGACCACGTAATTGGGCCGATATCTGTGTCAGTGGTGGCCTCTAGGACGTTCTTGGAAGCGAGAAAGTAGTCAATACGAGAGTAAGACTGGTGAGGCGCCGAGTAAAAAGTGTAATCTCTTTGCCCCTGATGTTGTGTTCTCCAAATGTCTACCAGAGAAAAGTCCCCGATAATGTCCTTGAATTTTTTCCCCAGTCTTTGTGACTGAGTAGAATGTTGCCGTCCTGGTTGGCTCGATTTGTCTTCTTTTGGGTTGAGAGCCATATTTAGATCCCCTGCAATGAGTATTGAGGATAGGTATTGTGGGTCAATTTCTTCCAGAACCTTTTTAAGAAATTCTGTCTGGTTCTCATTTGGGGCGTATAGGTTAATAAGGGCGATTGTCGTGCCGGATAGTGAGCCATAGACTACAATAAATCTCCCCTCTGGATCTGCTTGAATTTTTGATAAATTAAAAGGAGTGCCCTGACGGAGCAGAATGGCAACCCCTCTGCGTTTGCTGCTAAATGATGCGAAGTAGCTCATTGGGAACGCATGCTGAAATATTTTAGGCGGTTCTTGCGACGTGAAGTGCGTCTCCTGGAGGAAAACAACGTCTCCTCCTGTTTTCTTTATCTCCTGGAGAGCCAGGCGACGCTTTCTATTATTGTGGAGACCCTTCACGTTGAGGGAGACAATTTTTAGTGCTTTTTGAAGAGACATTGTTACCTCTCAGCTGAGACCGCGTGTGTTGTCACTGGGGTAGTGCTAGGGGGGTACAGCCAAAATGGGCAGAGGAGGGGGGGTCGGGAGGGGAGCCGCTGGGACAGTGACAGCGGCCGAAAAAGAAAGGAAAATTGACCCTAGTGGGGTCTAAAGGTGTTTGACCGGTCTTAGGTAAAGAACCGGTTAGTGGGGTGTAAGACCCTTGGGGGTGGGTTCGAGAACGCTCTCCAGTGAGGGCGGGCCGGGAAGAGACCCTGAAGGTTCTGTGATTTCGCCCGGCGTTACCAACACCGGGGTGGTCAAGTGGGTGAGATGACAGGTCCGCTGGGCCTTTGCTCTATCTATCAGTATGTGGACGGGGTTGGG
>WSYH01001691.1:47023-74403 GCA_036426205.1 Ascaphus truei
GGGGGGGGATGGGCAGAGGGGGAGGGTGGAAAGGGGAGGGCTGAGAGGGGAGGGTGGAAAGGGGAAGGTGGGGCGGGGGGTGGGAGGGGGGAGAGGGAGGGGGGTAAGGAGGGGCAGGGGGGGTGCAGGCTTAAACATTGAACCTTGCGCAATGTACACAATTTACGTTTAACAGTGTAGACATCAAACATTTGCCGTTGTACAGGTGTTGTGTGCCCTCTTGTGGTAAACCTGGGTAAAGCGCCTGACAGGTGGAGGGTAATTAGGGGGGGGGGGCAGATGGGAAAGCCCTTGCCCTAGCAGTAGGGGCCTGAGTAAAGTGCCATGATCGACTTCACTCACCCTATCTCCGAATCGAATGCCCCGAGCGTCTCTCTTAGATACGCCAGTCGATCCTGTCTCGAACGTTTTTTTCCAAATCAAGACATCATATTGGTGGATTGTTTCCTCTATTAGCCATCTATCAGATTCAATGATTGTCGGGTGTTAATCCGCTGCTTGTCTACCTTTAATAAGCCGACTTGAATCTGGATGTATCAGTCTGGGCAAGTCTGAATCAGTCTATTGCCAGAAGTTTGGGTAAATTTTTGTATCATATTAATAAGGGAAAGTGGTCTATAGTTGCAGTCCAGCGGGATCTCTACCTGATTTATGGATTTTTCGTGATATAGACGCACGAAGCGTCTCTACAGGGATTGGGGCTCCCGCTAATATCGCGGCTAAAACATGAGGAGCAGGCTAGGGGCGGACTTTGCAGAACTTCTTATAAGATATCCCTAAGAACACAATGGCCAGGCTTAGATGGTTTTAAATCTTTATAACCGTGGCTCTCTCTTCCATAGTAAAGTCAGCACCAGGACCTCTCGCTGTCCAACTCAGTAAGTTTTTGCTAGGTTCGAGTGGACTAGATTCGTTATAAAATTTGCCAAATCGTCTAATTATTTTTAGGGTTGACGAAGTCGGCCACCCGACTTTAAGCTAATCGCTTGAATTATAATTTGACCTGCTGGTTTCGAAGTAAGTCGGGCGGGGGGGCGTGGGGAGTGGTGGGCCAGCATCGTATATGGCCTGTTAGCCCTCTCATATTTTAAAATTTCCTCATTGCCAGACAAAGTGTATGATCTGCCCTGGACGTCAGAGCATGTTCAATTCATTCTAATGTCCTTCAAAGTCTACTGACGACCAGCGGATCCGGATTCTTTTTGTGTCTCTCAGAGGGAGCTTAATTTAGTCTGAAGCGTGCTAATTTTAGCGTCACTCTCCCTTTTACGTCAAGCTGCCGACACTGACAATGTAACTTGAGGGTCGCCTTGTGCGACATCCAGAGAACCAACTGGGCTTCCACAGACGCCTGATTGATTTCAAAGAATTGGTTGATTTCTTACCAATGTGCTCGCATATATCTGGGAGTTCGAGGGATTCGTTTCCTTTCCGTTTGCTCCAAGCTTGTCATGTTGATTTGGTTACACCGTAGCTCTATAGGTGCATTGGTCGGGACCATGAAATATCTGGGAGTCGCTGCGGGCGGACCAACGGGAGGATCAGTATACTAGAGACGAAGAAGTAGCGATCCTACTGTTATGCACTTGTGGGGATGGAATAGAATGTGTCAATCTCTCTCTAAGGAGGTGCAATTCTCTCAGTATCTTGATAAAATGGTTTTACGGAGGCTGTAGTCGGGGAGAGCCGGAATTTTGTTGTTCTCTTAGGGTGCAGAACCTATACTATGGCTGGTTGGAGGGCGATGTGAAATCCCCTGCGGACAATCAGATGACATGGGCTATGGGAGTATAGGGTTTTTAAAGAAGGTTCTGTCAAAAAAGCGGCTCGCTCACCAGGGGAGCGTTACCACCGCAGCAAAATTTGCTGGTTGTTCGTGATGATGCCTGTTAGAATGATACCGTAAGGCCTTCCTTATCCTTTTTATTGTCTTAGTGGACCAAAGGGTTGGGTCATGTGTGAAGAGTATGAACCCCTTTTTTCCCGGGGAGCCGACGAAAATGATAAAACTTTAGAGAATTGTTTGTCCATGAAGGAGGAGCACTACTGGAACGAGGGGACAAATTCACTGGTGCAGTATTCCTAGATTTTCGGCAAAGGTTTTGACACAGTTGATCACGCTATCGGTAACAAACTCCAGAGCTCTGGAATAGGGGAAGCTGCTTTAAACTGGGTTAGTCCTAACCTTATCAGGAAGATCCCAACAGTTCCATCTCAGGTATAAACTCCAACCCCCTGGATATTCACACGTGGTGTTCCCGCAAGGCTCTGTCTGGGGACGGTCCATACTCTTCTCAGTATTCATTACTGACTCTTCCCACAGCTTGTCAGGAAGCCTCAACTACAACTGTATGCAGATGAATAATCCCTATAACGCCACAGCCCATATAGCTCTTGCCCTTAACCACATACTTCAGTCTGATTTTTGAGGACTCGAAAACTGGATTTCTCAAAAAAACTGTTTTTAAACACTGACAAAGAAATGTAACAATGGTTATTTGGGACCCAAGACAAATTTTGTAAAGCTTCCAGTGTGAGCTCCCTGATTAGAACCAACGCTAATACACCACTAACACCTTCACTAGTTTTAAATTACCTGGGCTTATGGTTTTGACTCCCCACTTAACCATTCGGGATGACTGATACCCTGACAACCAAGACCCTGTACGCCAAAATAGGGGTATGTACAGAACAAATGCATCATAATCTCCTGGTCAAACCCCCACCCACACTCCTAGCAACTTGACCACCCTCTACAATTCCAATTGGTCGTTTTGTTCTCCATGCCAAATACAACACACATCACTGCGGATATGCTCCAAAGAAACAGATGGTCAACCACTAGAGTCTAGGTTGCAAAGTTCACCTTTTCCTGTCTTTCCTGTTAAATTCCTTATGGGACGATACCCAGCTACCTGAAAAAGCTCCTCAACCCCTTCCACTTGCAGCCACTTATCCCTGAGATCAGACTCCTAAAAAGATGTTAAGTCCAAGGTCAACAAAGTATCCGGACGTTCCTCCTTCTCTACCGTGCACCCCAAAAACTGGAACAAACCTACCAGAGCTCTCACATCCACCACCAGTGTACTGTTCTTTCAAAAATCTAAGGCTTCTCCATTTTAACGGGTCTGTAACTGTTTCATTACGCTCATAATATATATTTTCTTTAACTGTCGCACACAATGTCTTGTAATATAATGTATACCTGCTGCATTTATGTAACTGTACTTGTAAACCACTGTGTTGTAACGGCTGGACCCCCCCCTTGTATGACCAACCCAATCTCACATTGGCCCGTCTGGTGGTCTAAGCCGGGTCCCCCATGACAAGGTCGTTGTGTGGTGGTTGCACCTGCCAAGTAACAGGACTCCTGAGTCCTCCCGCTTGGTGTTATAAGAGGATATAATCAGGACAGGTAGATGAGGGGTAGTGGGTACGAGTCCAAATGACTTCAAGTGCAGCGCCTCACCTATCAGGGTTATGCTTCCGCAGGGAGATGGTTCCCTGGTAGGGGACATCCTTCTGGTGGTGACCGCCAATGCAGAGTAATCTCACACTAACACAGTGGGGGTTTCTTTGAACAAGGGCATTCTTTATTTATCATGCTTGGATGTGCCAGAGACTGCCCCATGCAGCGCCGGCTCTAGCCGCCACATCTTTCCGTGCTGTCCCTTTTTGCCAGGTACGCCATCCCGTTATTGAAGGGGGATTCCCTTTCTCCTAGGGAGATCACCACTGTCCAGGATCCCTGGAACAGGGGCTTTAGACAGACTTGATTGGTCACTTGCTACGCTAGTTAAAGCACTAGGGTCACAAACGTATTCCTCCAATCCCTTATGCAGGAAGAAGATACATTCTACAAGAGTTCTCTGCCAACCTTGCAACACTTACAAACACAACCTAACTGACAGTGTTGTGCCTTTATTACATCAGGGGGCAGGCCAATTCTGATGTTGTCAACTATCCAGGGACTCAGAGCAACAGCCAATCCTTCCTTACAAGGGAACCACACCAGGATCCCTGTTTGTGAGGGAAAACCTCCAAACTACTGCTGGCAGGCCTGTACTTAACCAAGGACTTACTGCCAACCCGGGGGAGGATGTATGCAGTCATTATATGAATGGCTACATCACTCCCATGGTTAACTACCAACCGGCCGGACCCTGGGGACCATAAATTTGGTGTGACCTTGCGACCAGGAAACACTGAAAAGAAACACACAAATTACATAGCAAACATCATCTAAAATGGAACTAATAATGCAAAGCACCTCACATCACTGACCAGCAGGAGCACAAAGCAAAAACAACAGACCACTCTATTGGTTATTAATCATATAGTGACCGAGGATCGGGCTTCTTCACCTCCCGCCCCGCGGGCATATGCAACAGTCACGCTGTATTCTCGGGGGGATCCCTCGCTCATTGCCCAGTACACCACTTTTGTGCATAGCCACACTGGTTTCCTATCTTCCAGACCCGCATTCAGTTGAGATACCTCTTGTCGGCCTGCATCCTTTAATGGCGACCCTTTCTCTACGATATAGTATGTTAATCAGTCCTTTTTAAGCCACCCTCTCCCCCACTCCCCATTCCGTCCTCTATCTCTATCATTAGCGCTTCTGGGAACAATGGGTAACAAGTCCATGTGAACCTTCCAATTTTGCAGCAATAGACCTTCAGTCGGCACACCCTGGTCAAGATAACTTTGTACAGCCGCCCGGGCAACACCCATGACAGGGGCTCCAGCGGTTTCTACCGGGTCATCCAACCCTGCGGACCCCCTTAGTTCATTTTAGGGAATAATAAGGCCTGCTGGATACGAAAATTCCCACCTTATCTTAGGGCACTAAGTTGCATCGTCGTGAAGGTCACCAACAGCCCACCAGTGATCAACCACCCCTCCCCTCCCCCCCCTAAGATAAAGCGCGGTGCGTCGAACAGGATACAGACCTCATTTACAATGGGGCCACACATCTAGTTATCCTCCGGTCTTCGGAGCTATTGGTCTATAGATTCTTCTAGGGACTCCTCATCAGGGCCCCCCAGAAAGCATACCCCGGACGTACCCTCCAGATAGCTCAACAAACCTTTGTACGGTGCCGGTGTTTCTAACACAGTAATACTTAGTACACTAGGGCAATTAAATGGATACCGACACTTGTGGGACATACCCTCCGACCCATCATCCGAAGTCCCAAGTCCAGGCTTCCAGTCCGATCATCAGAAGGACCAGTGACTCCCTGGACACCAACCATAAGCGAACTGGACCCAATAAAATAGTGACGGGACAGGGCTTAGATAGGGCCTTGCGGCTGCTAACCTTAGGTTGGCCGGGGTTTGGGGACGGATTTCCGAACAGTAGGCATGGACAGGGTTACGACCTGCGTCCAGCGGATACGCCTTAACGCGCCACAAGTCCGTATCTTGTCTCCTCAAGCAGCGGGCTTTGTTCTTGCAACTCGAAAGCCGTTCACCATTGGTAAGTAGGAGATCGTTTCCCGATGCTCGGCCGCAGAGGCGCCACATCCCCACCGATGCCGCTCTGGTTCTCCGGAACAACCTACCGCACACGACGTGCTGCGAGCCATCTTGGGGGGATCCCCAACGGGAATCTATCCGACACAAGGACTCACGGCACAACGCCCTTCTGCTGGAGACGATCCAGCTCTGGCTCTGAATCGCTCCTTCGGCTATTCCTCCCTTGGTTATGCAACAGGCACGGTTGTCTGTAGTACCTCGGCAGGATCGGGTTGCGATCGACCTGCTGTCGATCCAACTTAGTCACCACCGGCAGTGGGGACTCCGGGATAGGGTTGGTCGCGGGGTTCTGGAGGTACACTCGACTCGCGTTTGTCTCCACACCACGAGGAACGGAATTCATCCCTCCCATGGCGTACCAATGGTAGACAGTCTCGTCTTAGACTATCTTACTGCCCAGCCTGCGCAATCCTCGTCGAGGATTTAGCCGCAATTCGGCCGAGCATCCCAGTAGGAGACCCGGGCGATGGGCTTCATCGTGATAACCTCTCAGATGGCTGGGTTCTTCTGTCCGGATGCACCAGAGATGACTCCGACTCCTGTGGGACTTGCACTTTTATTCCAGAGGGCTCCCCGGCTGATACTATATCGGCTTGGGAACCATTTAAGGCCAATCCCACCCCTGGCCTGCACCAGTAACGAAAACGTGGTCAGGGCCACATATAATGCAGTCCACAGTGGGGCATCGGGCCCGCTGGCCACGGCTCTGTCCGGCAGTTGCACTGCAAGCAAAGGACACGCACCAGTCTCCACACCCTACACACGGTATCTTAACAGGAAAGCCTCCTGGAAGCCGAATAAGGGTGAGTGGCGGAAAACTACGATATCACCGAGACCTGGTCCACTTGTCAGCAGATTCAGCCATCTTTACAAACGGAAGGCACTCGTCTTCAGAGGTCTATATTGGACAATGGCTGCTTTAGCAAACTGAAAGGCATGGGCTGATGTAGCAAAACCTTCCTCCCATCTTCTCTGTCGACTCCGGTGGAACGCCAAACCACTACCCATGGTTGATTGATTGAAAATAGGGGATGTCTCGTTAGACGTGTAGGTGACAGCACAGGTGCGGAGTGAGTCATAGTCCATGAGGGCGCGGCCTCCAGCTTTCGCCAGCCAAACTCCCCATCGGGGTTGGTTTCTCGTTGGCGCAATCCTGGCAAACAATTAGCAAAACTGACAAGTTGTGCAAGACTTTCTGCACATGCCCACGCGGGGTCAACGGAACGCGGCGAACCGCCATCGGGTCAGTATTTGTCTCTTTGTTCATTGAACGGCAGCGTCTGGCTGTTTGTTAATTGGGGTATAACAAGTCCTTTCGTTCCTCCCATCGGTATCACACTGTAATGTTCATTATTCTCAGGGGTATCATCCGAGAACAAAAAAACATGATTAAAACGGCTTTCACGCCATTACACAAAAACCAAAACCAAAAAAGTATCTTCTGTAGCTGTTCTTAGTCACACGCACAGTTTCATATGCGTGTTCTTCCCCTGACCGCAATCAGGACCTTCTCATGCTATATGCAGTCCTCCATTCTTGTGGTTCTCTTCCGCATCCTGGACCTTCTGATCATGTGCAGATCCCCATTTGACGGGCTCTCTTGATCGTTTTGACACCGATTTTCCTGTACATGGAGCCAACTCTGCGGCAGGCCAGCTACCCAAATCCGCTAACATAAACATGCCTTGTGAACACCTTGTGACCTAATGTATGATCTGATCGTGTTGCACTAACTCGGCAGGATCACCTCTTTTCTGTGTATACATGTTAAAAACGTTCCTCCAGTACCCCCCACGCAGCACACGTGGCAGCAGAAACTCTCTCTGGTTCCTAGCGTGGCTAGCAAAAAGCCTGTCAGTTAACAGGTATCTCAGCAGCGGCCTTCAAGGAACGGCTGAGACCACCTTGTCTGACCCACCCAACTACATTGGCCGTGGGGGTCTAACCGGCCCCCTTACAAGGTCGTGTGTGGGGTGCACCTGACACGTAAACAGACTTCCTGAGTCTCCCGATTGGTGTCTAAGAGGAATCATCAGGAAAGGTAGCTGAGGTCAGGTAGTGGGGTACGAGTCAACCATTACTTCACGTCTGGCAGCGCCTCCACCTGATCAGGGTCTATGCTTCCGCAGGGAGATGGTCCTGGGAGGAATCCCTTCTTGGGGTGTGACCGCCACTCAGGAGATCTCACACTCCACAGTGGGGGTGTTTCTTTGAACAAGGCATTTTAGTATATGCTATGGAGTAGCAGACCTGCCCAATGCAGCTGCCGGCTCTAGCCGCACATATTTCGTGCCTCTGTCCTTTGCCAGGACGCCTCCCGTAGAAGTGGGATTACCTTTCTCCGGGGGAGATCACCACTGTGGCCAGGTCCCTGGAACAGTTGTTCGACAGACTTGATTTGGTCAGCTCTGCGACCGCTAGTTACAGCATAGGGTCACAAAAGTAGTCCTCCCAAGACCATTATAGGGAAGATATTACATTCCTCCAAGATGCTTCTCTGCAAAACCGCTGCTGTCGGTCCCCCTCCACCTCTAAAACACTGTTACAACACAAAACATAATGACAGTGTTGTGACCTTTACCTCAGGGGGCAGGCGCATCTCTGTGTCACTATCCAGGGACTTCTCAGAGGCTCCGCCACTCCACTTCCTTACACAGGGCCACCACACAGGTTTGTGAGGGAAAGAAAAACCTCCATAACTACTGCTGGCAGCCCTTGTTACTTACCAGGACTTAATGCCAACAGGGAAGAGTATGCAGTCATTATCTGCATGGCTCCACACATGTTATTATTGTTTACTATGTGCCCAGGAATACTTGAAAACGAGAGGTAACTCTCAATGTATTATTCATGGTAAAATATTTTATAAATAAATAAATAATACTATCGTAAAGTGTGTTTCTGGAGCATTAGTCAAATCAGCGCCGCGCGCTATATTTCCTGTGAAGGCTATTTTGATTTAGTGGGCTAAATTAAAGCATTTTACATTGTGTGAGATGATGTTAAGCGCATATATGTGAATGGTTGTAGTGTAGCCCTAATGTTAATCTTACTCCTAGTCCAGGGCCTGTGGAAAACGGAGATTGGGGTGACTGATGAGTTGGAGAAATGAGGAAAATGAGTGCTGAAGGGTCCGTGAGAGCCATATCTTTACTGGCTCTTGGGGAGAGGAGGAGGTGGGGAGAAAATGAGGGAAGACGGGGGCGGGGAGACATGAACCATACAGAAAACGGCAGCACAAAACACTATTGTTTTATTCAACATTTCTGCCATTGGCAACAAAACAAATAAGGACAGGATTCCCCCTCTGGTTTTGCGTCCGCCGAGGCGTACGGAGGCTTCCTTGTGCCCATAGGAGAGCCGGACCAGACGTCTTTGAAAAAAGGGGGACTTATATGTGTCCCGTGGGACTGCGTCTCCTAGGGACCTTGACACGACCCTTGTATCAATATGGGTCGGGAGGTTGGAGACGCCTGAAACGGGGGGTAGAAGCCACGCCGGCGCGATCTGAAAGTAACAAAAATATAGAACTTGATACCGGATACTGCTTTTCCATTTTTTAACAATTACAGGGCAGGCTAAACAGTGTGAAAACATATAAAATATGTGAAACCTTCTTTCTTATAAACAGTTGCAGGAAAAGAAGATGTATGGCAGGGTAGATGTTCTCTATTACGATGATTACGAAACTGTCTTAAGGGGATAGAAGCCCACCTCCCTCAATACTCGTATAAACCTATTTAACCTTTGGTCGCACTACGAGCCGATCCAGACCCAAATAGCCCGGTAAACTCTTTAACTCATTTAACTCATTTTGCGTTCTTGTGAACCTTAAAGTGTCTAACCAAAACCCTTACTGTAAATACTAGAAATAGGCCTCTATATACCCTAAGTGGATAATTTTTCTAAATTGAATCTGTGAAGCCTAAGTGAGGCTAAACCATATGCCCTCAGGATTGTAACTCTTTAATTATATATCTATTTTCTATGTATCCTATTTGAGCTGCGCTTCCCCTAGTATCATGGTCGTGACCCTTTATTCGGCGCTGGTAATGACTTGTATTTAGTGGGTAAGGCAATATTGGTCTTTGGGATATACTAACCCCTTATTACCAACCCTCACCTTCGTTTTTGTGGGCTCAGTACTTGGCAGGGGTGGGAGCATAGCAAGGCAGGGACCAGAGACCTTTAGGGTTAAAAGTTTGGGGCGTGGTATAGGAGTGGTGGGTGAGGCGTAAGATGTCCCCAGATGGATAACAGAACAATCAATCCCATCCTCCTTGTGCAATCACGTGTTTTGCCCCTATCTGTATCAGTGATGAGAAATTGCATAACCCACGTAGTATGAATAGAATGACAAGTCATTTGGTATATGAGAGTAAGAATCACCCCCCCACAGTGAACCCCCCATGACCCCCCTGCGACGCCAGCAGCAGACGTCACCGGATCATCCAATGTTCTCCTCCCACGGTTCCTCACCCCCAACAACATAATTGGATGCCCGACAGAGGGGGCAGGGTGGGGCCCGGAGGAAAGGGAGGGGGAGGTCGCACCTTGCTGACGAAGAGGCCGGGCCTCTAGGGCATGTGTCCGCGACAGCCCGTGCGTGTCCTCACGCGGATTCCTGCTCAGCTCGAAAACAAGATGGCCGCCGGCATCAAATTTTCAGGCCGGATTGAATGAGAAGCACAGCAAGGGGGATCCGCGTGGAGGTACGGGCATCTTCACAGGGGCGATCGGCGATGCCGTTGCTGCGGAGGCTCACTGGGAATGGTGCAGATAGAGGAAACAGGGGAGATAATTCAGTCCAGGGGCCTCTGAATATATGATGGGTTTCCTCTGTGGGAAGCCCCCATTCGGCTCACTTTCGCCTTTGGAGAAGGCTGTATGAAGGTGGAGGGACCTCAGCCCCGCCGGGGGAAGGTGTGGGGAGACACGGGGAGACTCGTATGGGCTGTATCAGGGCCCAGCTTCGAAGGAGGAAAGCATCCCCATCTTCCGGAGTTGCGTAAGTATGTGCATTACCATTTTTAATAATAGCAGGGCAAAGGGGAACAGCAGCGGGGAGATTGAGTTTTTTTTTGGGGTTTTGGGGGTGATATTCTATCTCAGTGTTTGTCATAGCCCCCAGCTTTCCTCGGGCCAGTTGTAGAGGGGGCTAGGTACTTGGAAAACCTGGAAATGGGGATCTCATCACATGTAATAACAATTTTGATTCTTGGATACTTGGGGCAATAGATTCCTTTGTTTTGAAAAAATGGAAACTAACGTATATCCTGGGGGGGGGTCTCCACGGCTCGAGGGCGGGGGAGCGCAGTGATCTGTGGCATATCCAGGTGTCTGTCCAAGCTATAGTGCCCCTTGGTCAGGAGGTGTTCTACCCTCTAGTGATAAGTCTTCGGGGTCTGGCAAGCTTCGGTTGGAAGCCCCTGATGCGGAGGTTGTTTCTCCAATCTCTATTATCGGAGTCTTCAAGCTTGTCCCAATGCTCTCTTAATGATGCTGATAAAGAGGCAAACTTCTGTTTTCGTATGGGGAATTATTTAGTATGCAATGTTTCGTCGGATTTCACTTCTAGGGTATTTGTGCGTTCCCCCAGGCGTCTTACAGGGCCCAGAGCGCCTGACTTGAGAACCTCCTCATCTCGCCGCCAAAGTTCTTAAGTCTTTTACTATTTGACCATCCATGGTCACACCGGGTCCAGAAGGACGGTTCTGGTAGCTTTCAGTCTCTATGTCGTCGCGCCCGTGGTCAGTAGCTGGAAACAGGGGGAGGTTTTCTACTGTTCATGTCTTTTCCTTTCCGCCCGTGCCATTGCTGCAGGGATTTTTGAGGGCGGTCTTATGGAAATAACTTGCAACGTGAGGCTAACTCTTTCTGCCTTTTCTTGTGTGCAACGGCATCCCTGCCGATGATGATAGTGGGTGTCATTTATGGCTGGAATTGTTAGCAAAATTACCGGTATATAATCATATAATCAAGGAGGACAGGAGTCAGACTTCAACCTTATGCACCACCATACCGTGCCGTGTCCTCCCAGACCGATCCTTAAACTGAGGTGGGGACATGTGTGGATTGCAACCGCCAGCAGAAGGAGCGTGTCTGAGGGTGGTATTTTGGGGTTGCCTGGCCAGGTGGAAAAGCTGTAGCCAATACTCGCCGCCCCGGGTACCATAGAAAGAGACAAGAGTTGCCGTTAGCCTAGGTCAGGGATAGGAGAGATCCGGAATGTCGGGGTTCAAGCAGAGGTCCATGGGGCGTGAGAAGCTGAGAAGCCTGCATATTCAACAAGGGAGCCCGAAGTCGGAAGCCAGGAGTGTAGTCCGCAAGCAGCGAAGACAAGAGAGAGCCAGAATAGGACATCCACAAGAGGATACTATGTCGAGCGATGTGAAAGAGGTAAGACAGGTACGATATACGCGGCTGGACCGAAGGAACGGAGCAGGCCTGGAGGAGCACGAGGAGCTGTCCTGGATTGGTTCCCATGATAGGCAGCCAGGTGGGAAGCTTGGGGTTAAGTGGTAGCCAGCGCGTGGGCGGGGGGCGTTGGTTCAACTGCAAGAGCAGTGAATTAATTTATCTGGGCCGGCGCACGCTCCGTTAAACGAGGGGAGGCACGCGCGCAAGGGGTCGGTAATAGCAGCCCGCCTGCGTACCACGCTGCCCGCGGGGAGGAGCAGCGGCCCCGCGCTGGGGAGGGACTGGGAAGCCCCCCAAAAACAGAGCGGGCGGGCGGGAGTGGCAAGGAAGGAGCCCCACAGCGGCGGGAGAGTCAAAAGAGGCGATGGGTGATGTCATGCTGCGACCGCCGTGACACCGAATTCCTTACAGTACTTTCTTCCCTTCAGGGTCTGCATTTCAGGCACGATCCCTCCATGGTTGGATGGAAATGTTTTTCCGAAGGAAGCGTTTAAGAAGTCCTGATGACGTGAATGTTTCTTAATTTAAAGAGGTTTTAACCCAAGACCTTCTCGGTCCAAAGCCCCCCTCAATGGACAAGAAATGGACCTTACCTCTCGGAGATGGAACTAGTATAGCCTTGGACATCGCTATTCGTTGCCCTGTTATGATAACTGGATCAGGTTTAAGAGTGTGGTCCGGCACAGGGGACTGGAGATGACGGTTTGAGAAGTGATGTCTGAAAACATATGAATTCTAATGACTTTGAGGTAATTGACAGACGGAAGGCCACCGGGTTTACCTGCTCAATGATAGGAAATGGCCCAGAAACCTAGGTGCCAATTTAGGGGAAGGGGTTTTGAGGTGGATTATTCTTGTAGACAACCAAAACCCTTATCCACTGGCTTGTAACTGGGTGCGGTCGTCGACGACGGTCCAGGCCTGGTTATCAAAAATCAGGGAGGCCTTTCTGAAGTCGATGAATTCTAGCCCACAGAGTCCTGTAGGTGGGAGATGTGTTTCAATCACAGGATCGGTCTACAGGGGAGATATTGGAAATAAGGCAGGCGAGCGAGTGGACTCCGTAATTAATAAAGAAAGGCGTATCACGAGTGCGATTAATTCCTGGAGGAATTAAAGGCATACTCAGTCCAGGAGAAAGTAAGTCCTGTGAACCAGTCATCTGGGAGTCAGAGACAAAGCACCTTAACATTCCTCTTGAACGATTGATAACCCTTCTCGGTTATGCCCGTTAGATGAGGTGATATCCAGAAGAAAGAAGAAAAAGAGGAAGAAATGCCCAGTCTTGGTGGAAGCGTCTCCAGAATCATGGAAAGGAAACAAATTGATGAGATTGGTCCGATTCGATGGATGGGGAATACCATGGACTCCGCGAAAATTCCTGGAAAAAATAATCGGGCTGGGCGGGTGAGGAGGGTAATCCTTTGAGAGAACAAAAATGTGCCATCTGGGAAACATCCACCACTACTAGAATGGTTGTTAATTGCATTCGACCTAGGCAATTCGACAATAAAGTCCATGGATATGTGGGACAAGCAGCGCTCCGGGATGGTAAAGGCATAAGAAGACCATGGGTCCTCTGACGGGTATCTTATCTGTGTGCAAAACAGGACAGGCCGAGTAATTTCAAGGATGTGTTGGACATATTGGGCCACAGAAAGTTGCGATGGATGAGGTCCAATGTTTTTTTTTGAATCCCGGATGTCCTGCCGAACGGGGGAGGAAAGCTGCCCCCAATCCAGAATCTCAGGAAATAAAACATGGGCTTACATAGAAGGTATCCTTCGGTAACTCGAGATCTCTAGGGCATGGTGTTTTTGAGACTTGATGATATTTTTAAAGATTTTTGAATGCAGCGACCGACGCCGGAGGATTCTTTTGCTTGGGAAAAGGATGGACTCGGTAGTCCTTCTCCGGTCTCTCTCCGAAGAATACTGTCCAGAGATGGATCAGCCTGGACGTTCTTGGTGACGGAATATCAGGACAAAAATAAAATTATCAAACCTAGAGAAAAAATATAATGACCAGCGGGCATTGGCGGGAGCCGAACGAGGGCACTCTCGAATACCACGGAGAGGGCGGGTCGGGGAGCGGCGAGGAGGAAGGAGCCCCACAGCGGCGGGAAGTCCATAAAAGTGAGGGGAGGAGGTCACGCTGCGACCGCGTGACCCCTGTATTCCTACACAGCCCAAGCGATTTGTGAACTTGGCTGCAGCGAGATTGTAGACGCGTGGCGCCGGGCGTTGGAAAAGCTGGTTCCGCCATGATTGGCTGAACTAGCTCACGTGCACTGACATCGTGATTGTGATTACCTCAGACAGGGGGGGCCGAGAAATTTCATAGATGAACAACGGGGGCTAGACATAAAAAGTTTGCTCTCCACCTGTATGTATTATTCAAGGATACAGTAACCTCCTCAACTTACTAACACTGAAAATGTCCATTGAGAGGTAAAGGTTTAAGGAAAAGCCTGGTCACATATTAGTGCATTAAATAATATCAACTAAACCACGACAGCCAATAAAAGATTGTTTGGTGTGTAGGCGGTCACTGCAGCAGGAATTCAACCGCAAAAGTGAATAGTTAAACAGCTTATTTAACAACAGAATGCTGCGCATCAACAGAGATCACTCTGAACGCGTTTGTTTCCCGTGCTGGAACTTTATCAAAGAGTTATGGTCTCTTACACTGGTTGTCAAATATATACATGGATTCTTATCCTGATTGGTCAACACTTAATTGTACACAGGCAATGGCAATCGTCAGTTGGTAATTGATGTGGGAGGATCTTTACAGACTACAGTGTTATGTGGATTATTCAACAACATTGGTAAAAGTGAAGTGGGACAAGTAAAAATACAAAATAACATATTAAATTTAAATCACACCAGTGAATTGCAGAATTCTATGATATCATATATTCATATACAGTAAAAATGAATAAGGGTTGAGGAATCATTTGACCTCATACAACATTATGTTCTATGGAGAATGACAATTACAATTATGAAAACTAATGTATTGGAAGGCACAGAGGGTTACAACTATAAAAAAATTGACAATTATCACATTATAATCATGACTGTGGGGCAAAAACATGTAGAATTGAATCCAATTTGTATATTAAACTATAAAGGTAAGAATAATGCATGAGATGTAACTCAGATATACACCCCCAGAAAACTCTCATCTAGGTTAACCCATAAGGAAGTGTTCAATCCCAGTCTATGTGATTCCATGGGGGATGGAGAGTCTGAGGTGTATTATCCAACTAACTCTCTTTTTGATTAAGTGCCATTTCTCTGTTCCCACCTCTGGGGTGGCATGGTATGTGTTCTATGGCTTTAAGGTGAAATGATTGAGGTTTCTGACCAGAACATGTAGAAAAATGTCGGGACTACCGGGGTGATTTAGGGAAATTCTCTTTTTCTAATTCAAACCGGAATGTTCTGCAATTCTGGTTTCAGGGGTATATAGTGTAAGCCACACGTACTTAAACCACAGGTACATGGTCGAACGTATTATATACATGGGTAAACATTACAATTAAGAAATGTTTTTTGATGTCAAATATATGCGATCTCATTAATAAGAATGTATTTTTGTCGGTACTGCGTATCCCTGGACATGGAACAATGGACCGCACTTTCTTAAAGAACCCTTAGGGTATACTTCTAATTGGAAAAAGTAGAAACCGGATTGATGAAACATGCTTGAGAGATAAATGAAAAAAAAAAATGGCCAGTGTTTTTTAGCTCTTGCGGTAAACAAAATTGTGACGGACCATTTTTCACAAAATCGCGGAGGTCATTAGCAATGCAAATGTGTCGCAAGGTGGAAATGATTGTTACATATCTGCTGTGGACTTGGATATTGAACTGACAATAAATTGGGACTTTTCCTTTTTAAGACTAAGATTGATGTTAATAGTTTTGGTTTGTGCAATTTCTTGCTTTTTTGCGGATTAGGTATTTCTATCAAAGAATCCGCTCTATTGGAATGCAGCGGAATGTCCATGAGTGAAAACCCCTCTCTCAGATCTGCTGGAAATTTCTATGGCCCTCTCAGTAAAAAAAAACCTCAGGATCGAGCAATTCGTTTTAAACTCAAAATTGGGGCCCCTGGGATGTTTTTGATTAAAGATCTTGGTGACAGCTTTGAGCCTTTAGAAAGTGATAATTCTAGAATTTTCGTTCTGTTATATCTGTATGGGAGGGACAGGTAATTGCCAAACAGGAGTTAGATCACGAAAGGGAATATGATGACATATGTTTGTTGATAAGTAAAATTTAAGGTTATCATTGTGGTTGCAAGGTGATCAATAAAGAAAGAAGTGAATGGTCATCCCCCCTTCAAAAAAAAATTCAAATCGTCAATTATACGCACCAAATAAACACAATATTTTGACGAAATGGATGTGACTATGATAGAATAAATTGTGACTCCCAAAAACCCCATTAAATTAAATTACGTTATGAGGGTGCAAAACCTCATGCCATAGCAGTGCCTAGTGTCTGTAAATAAAAATGTGCATCGAATTAAAAAATAATTGTGCGTGAGTAAAAAGGAAATAGATTCTAATAGAAAATAGTGCAAGTGTTATAGAGACAGTAGATAAATACAAAAGTGTTTAAGGCCGCAAAGCCGTGCTGATGTCGATAATGGAATACCAGGAGGTCACATCCATGGGACACACCTGTATTCCTTGTGCCAAGTGATCCCCTGTATGCTGGCAATGAAATCTGTGGATCCCCTGATAAACGAGGGTAACTCAAACAAAGGGGATTGCAAAAACTGTCCACATACCGCGATTACCCATCTCCCAAAGATCCAATGCTCGCTTATTATAGGACAGGCCAGGAGGGTCGACCAGCCCGAGTTTAGGATCGTTGAGAGATGGGAATATCGGAATCACGGGATGTGGACAGGAAAGAAAATCCATTCTTTTTTGCTGTAACATGAGGATTCGGACCAATGTGTAACAACTCTGTCAGTCATGTGATATAGAGGTGTAGAGATGGCTCTTAGAGGTCTGTATGTCGTTATGGTTTTTTCCAATTGTCTAATTGGCTTCACTGAAAATATTGTTTTTTTCGCCAGTTATAAACTAGAGCACTCCTTTTGTCGGCACTCTTAATAACCTAATAGTGTCTTTTTTGATACATTGTAATTTCTTGAATTTCAGTGTAAGTTTAAATTCACTTTTGTAAACATTGGAAACAGGTGAACCCTTTTGACAATAGAGAAATAGCGTTCGACTAGATGTTAGAAGTGGAAGATAGATGGTCCCCTATTGGAATTGGGGCCAAAATAACGATTTCGGGAGGGGTAGGCCTGAATCCAGACCAAAGAAGGTTGGTGTAATGTATCAAGGTTTCACCTTGCAACTCCACCAGAGAGTACATGTCGGCGACAGTACACAATTTCATAAAAATCAGAGGTGGCCGATCTCCAGTATTTTAATTTGAACTATTGGGGCAATTGATTCCTCTGGAACATTGTGTATGGTCCAAGGTTTGTTTTCCAAAGAAGAAATCTTTTTTAAAGTCAAACTGCGTTTGTTGTTCGCTTAGTGAACTTTTGTAGGTCTTTAATTGTTTCGAAAAGCTTAAAATTTGACTGGAGCAAATACGAGGCCTTTATTGAGGAGGGACAATTGTGTAAATGTTCGTTCCGGCACCGGAAATATTAATACGTTATTAGGTACCCTAATAGTATTCTTCGTTTCATTATGCCTCTCCCCCCTCGTTTCCCTCTTTGATCTGCGCGTTCTCACGACCTTTGTACCATGTGCTAAAAAGGCCGAGGAGGGTGGCCCAGAGGATCTGCTAGCCTTAGATGATGAACAGATGGAGTAGCATTACTCTCATAGTGAGTCACAATCACGATCTGCGATTGTCCTAGATTTATCAAAGGAAACGGAATTAATGAAATCTCGGTTTCGGGTCTGAATATATCTGAATCGAAACTGGAGGTTCAATACGTTGTTTTTGAGAATGATTTGTCTTGGGGCATTGGCCGTCCCTCTCCTTGAGTTTTGATCCTGCCTAGGTGTACTGGGAACCGTATCTGCCCGAACAAAACAAACTGGCTTTTCGCCAGCAATAGATCTGATTTTTGGTCTAATCAATACGGAGCCCTTCATATTTGAGTGTTTCTTTTCACTAATGTGTTTTCAGCTTTTCAATATGGATGAGAGTGTTGTTTTAGCGTTCTTGATAAATTGCTCCCTTTGTGAAAGGCTGCAATCTAGTTTGAAGGACTTTAATATCAAAGCATTATTTAGGATCGGATTTTTCTTTGAGCTTTTGTGCGATTAATCAGTTCCATCAATGTTTGGAGCAGGATCAAGGGCTTGCACCCAATCTAGTTCAAATTGTTTTCATGAAACCAAAGGAGGGTACGACCTTTTTAATGCGTAATCCCTAGGGATACGCCGACCTCTTATATAAGTCTCAAGAGACATTATTGTCCCACCATAAACAATATTTTCAGGCCCGTGAACAGACCGGGATAGGTTCAGGCAGCAGGTGATAGTTTCGTGAGTACACGGGCGGGAGCTTATGGTTGCCTCTTCCCTGTCTCTATACCGTTCACTGTGTAATAGCCCCCCACCAGGTTTTATCTCTCATTCTGCCGCATGTGCTGTTTTGCCGGTCCCCTCAAAGGATCTTCATTGTCTGTTGTTTAGGGCCTTTTTGCTCTATATGTGTCTGACCTTGCTCATTACACCCGATTTACTTATGGGGGATTTCTTAGAAGCACCGGAAACTATAGGGGTTCATTCCCCCACAATCACCATAAACCAGACAGAAACCTATAGTTGTAAAGATAATGTAGAAGATGCCCATGTATGCTATGTATGTCTATGTCGGTATGTCTTATTATATAGGCCCGCAGAGTTTTTACTCTGCGTTGACAGGCAGAAGACAGAAAACAATACAGTACAGGGAATTATAATACAATAAGTGCAACAAACAAAATTCAGGAAAATAGGAGAACGGAAACCCTGCCATGCGAGAGCTTACAATCTAAGTGATGCCAAGCGGACTACACTGCCCTTGGATCTTCTGCAATAAGGACCCACATTAAAACTAAACTGCTCATTTTGTGTATTTTTGTCAGTCACAAATAATAGTCATATAAATTTCCCAAGCACAAGGGCCTCCTATGGTGTACTATTTGACTCCTCTCTGTTCTCTCTCCTCTTTACATTCAAACAAAGAAAAAAAGGAAGCAAGCACTGCAAAAAAAGAAGAACTACGGAGGCAAAAGTAGAAAAAATAAAAGATTTGAGACAACAGCCTAAGTTTAAAAGAAAAACTCCAACGGTTTCTCGCCATGGGCGCTTTATCAACAAAGTGGTTTCCTGATCTAGAGAGTTGTCACCGTAAAGGGCACTCCCCCCGGAAAACACCTGCCTACCTGTATCCAGGTAAAAAAAGTCCCATGGGAACAAAACAGTCCGGGGAAAATGTAAAACCACGGAAAGGAAGAACGGCGAGTAAACTGGGGGGGACAAATCCAGCAAAGGACACAATAAAGAATTACAATAACAATAAACTTAATAAACTCTAAGGACATAAAAATAATTAAAAAGCAGAACATTTAAAAGTGGATTAAGATGTGGAGAGAAAACATCATTTAGATTAAATTAAATTAACTGTACACCAATAATATAATATAATCATGTAATATATACGGCAGTAACGTTTTACAAAGCTTAGCTTACAACGAATGGCTTATTCCAACGCTATGCAATGCAACCTAATATTCATTGTTAACCACGCAAAAACGCAAAATGGCTGATCCACGCTTAGTACGACGCTTTGCAAACATTCGTGTATGTTGTGGCTATATACAATCACAACACAACGTTGCAAAGCGTCGTTAAAAGAGCGTATATATATAATAAGATTATATAGATAATATTCGATTGTACTATATAGATCGTAGTTATTAGGTTATATTTAGATAGAAACAGTAGATACAATTGTATCAATTTATGTGGTCTGCATATCTATGCTGCATAAAATATTTGGGTGTTTTTGGGTGAAAAATGCCTTCAGGAACGGAACCTTTAATTTAAAATTCATATGGGAAAAACGTGTTCGCTTTACAACGTTTCGCTTTTTACAACGCCATTTTGAGTAACGAATTGGGTCGGACTAAACGTGGACGCAGTATAAATGCCGGTAGATTGTTTTCCCCCGAGGTGGAGAGATGGGTAGCGATACAACCTCACAAAAAATATCGTGCTTCTATCGGGTGGAGGCAGGTTGCGGACGGAATTCATGAGTTGTTGTATCGCTACCTCATACATGATGGTAAGTGTGGGTAGTTTTGTTTTTGTTTTATAATTTTATTAAAAAGTGTACGTTGTTGTTGTGTTTACTATACACTAGGTTGTGCCTATTCCCTTCAGTATTGGGTGGTTGCGCTATCGGTATGTACCATGAGCCCTGAATTGTACCATCTTAAGGGGAACCATTCGTCAGACCGCATGGGGTCCTGACCTGTGGAAAACTGAGGTGAGACGTTGGCAAAACCAAGTACAGATTCTCTCCCCGCACGAGAAAGATATATTGTAAGTAGGGTTCTTTGTTCGAGATAGGGGCCCCTGCCTTTATATACTGCGCAATTAGGTGTGTCCGTTGTTTTGTTTTTTCTCAGAATAATTTTGGAGGTATTCCATAAGGACACCCATAACCTGGTCTGGAACTTTCGGTTTATTTCCATTACCCATCTGGATATGTCTCTTATCTAAAGACGTCATTTGGGACTACGGTTTATCTTGGCTACCTTATCAATCAGCGCCGGGGACACTTATCCTCTAGTTTCTATTGATGGTAAGATGCCCATAACTCTTGCATTTCCACCCTTCTACGTTGTTTGAGATTTGCAATTCTAATTCTGCTACAGTGGCTTGTCCCCGAAAAAAACCCAGCAGGCAGGGGGACCTTCCATGAGAGGCAATGAACCTGAATATTCTCTAAAGTGACCAGTCCTTGTAACAAAGATAACTCCCTTGTGCAGACAAACAGGGGAAAAGGTACTCACCAGAGCAGGAAATGGAACAGTTCTCTTTGTATTGGGGGTCCGATGTCCTCAGGTTCAGTTCTTCCTTCTCTGACGGAATCTCTAAAAACACTCCCCGGTACAAGCACTTGGAAAACCCTGGCAAAAGAAAAAGGGAAATCCATCATGTAAAACTGGGAGTGGGGGGCGCTTCTGGTGACATCAGTATAAAGAAACACTCCATACTGATTCCTATGGGGAGGGGGTTTGAAGTGATGGATTTTACTTTGTTATTAACCCTTTGCGTGCAAATAAGATTTGTTACCCCCAAGTGCTGAAAACATTTTGAAGGCCTACAATGTTCAAACCGCAATAACAATAATATTCCCAATATAACCTTAGACAAATGTTTTTTTTCATTAGAAACAGGTATCATAATTGTATGCACGCTTATATTATTTCCCAAAATATTGTACACATTAGTCCATTTTTTTTTTCCAAAACAATTTATTAGCAGTCAGGTATACATACAGTGATACTGTGCGATAAAAGCTAAAAGTTTTCAACTCCACAACTTTTTTGGGGGGGAAAAACGCTAGGGGACAACCGCAAGTTGTCGTTAGAAAAAGGCGGGTGGTTGCCTTAGAGAAGGAAGGCAGAGGGGGTGGGGGGGGGACTGGGAAGGTTACAGGAGGGGGGGAGGGTAGGAGAGGGGGGGGAGGGGGTAGGGGAGGGGGTGGGGGACCCATCTGACTGTTGGGGGTGGTGAGCTGTAGGGCAGTGTTAGCGAGCGTATGGAGGGGTGATCGCGTCTCTGGTTCGCGATGTAGTGGCGTCTGGACTAGTGCTGGAGATCATGGATCCAGATTCCCTCGTATGCTGGGAAGTTTTGTGTTTGACGATGGCGGTGAGGCGTTCCATGACAATCACCCTCGTCCAATCTTTTTCTGATCGTTCCAAGTGCCCGGTGTTTGTTTGTAGTTTGTTTCCCTACCAGGACGGCCAGACAGCAATACAGCATCGAGCCGCGGCTGTGAGAAAATGAAGGAGATCAATTTCTGATGGCCGGACAATGTCCTTCAGTGGTGCGGACCAGTTAGCAGTAGGTAGGTCAGTTGGTTCCATAGGCACTTCAAGGTCGGTGACCTTCTTTTATCAAAATTTGGACCTGGTCCAGTATCTCCAATTCTGGGGACAGCAAGCCACCAGATTGTGGACCAGATCCCTCTTGGGACCACAGCTCTCCAACATGAGATCTGCTGCCAGAGGGTTAGATTTGGTTTAATCGTGGGGGTTAACGATACCAGCCAACATAATTTATAAATGTTTCCTTTATTGTCGTACATAGGGAGGTCTACCGAGGCTGGTCTCCCCAGATTTCTCCCAAGTCTCTCTGTCGTATATCTATGTTCAGGTTCAGTGCCCATTTGAGCATATTAGTCAGGCTCTTTTGGGTCGAGGAGCGCTCTAGTGACACGATATGTCTGAGATTAGACCTTTCTGATGGGTTTTTATCGCAAAGAAGTTCAAACGGTGTGAGTGGATTTTTTGGGTGTGAGTGTGAGTGGGGTATTGGGACGAGGGGCATGTGTCCTAATAAAGTTTCTAATTTGAAGATATGTGAATGTGTCCAATTCTCTGATTTTATATTGGTCCTTATATCTTGGAACACTCAGAAGCCCTAGGAATCAGAAGGTCGCAATCGGCCTCTATAACCCATTGTTGCTGTTGGACCCTCGAACAGTTTAGAGGATCCTCATCCGGGGGGAACCTTCGGATTGTAATAAGATGGGGGTCAATCTGGGGCTTTGGGTAGTAAGGCCATATTTGTATTTACAACGTGACTCAAACGTCCCCATGTGAAAACGAAGGCTGTAGTTGCAGAAGATTGTGGTATGTCCCTCTCCTCTGTCCAGAGGCTACAGAGGCAGGATTGGACAGAGAATGGCATTTTGGCACATCTTGAGTCTCTATCTCCACCCAACTACAACGGTCGGGTCAGAATTCCACCATTACAACCGCTTGAGCTGTGCAGCTAGGTATATCTGGCCTTGTTAAATCTGGTACCCCAGACCTCCATAGATTTGTGCCCATCAAGGGGACCGATCTGGCAACGCGGGGTCTTTTGCCTGCAAATAAAATGAAATATTCTGTTTTGCATATTTTGAGTCGCGGCCGGAAGTGGGTGGGATAAGGTGTTTGAAAAAGGTATACATTCTTGGGAGTATATTCCTCTTAGTGGAGATCATGCGACTCGAACCACGTTATATGGTAACCGTCCCACTGAATCTTAGATCCTTTTTGACTTGTAACAAACCTCGGGTAGTTATCCCGGTTTTATAAATCCCGATAGTGCCCTTGATACATAACTCCCAGATATTATGTATGAAGGGCACCACCCATTCTGTAGATAAAATTGGTTTGAGAAGATTGACTTCGGGATCTGGGAGACAAGATTTAGACGCCTATGATTGTCGCTGTTTATCTTGTATCCTGATTACTCTACCAAAATCCGACCGTTCCTCTGGAGGTTTAGGGAGGGAAGAAGTTAGAGGTTTAGTCAGAGTCAGTAGGATGATGTCATCAGCGAATAGGGAAATTTTGATATGTGCGCTCTTCCCAACGCATCGGGAGTCCCTGGAGTTTCGGGGTTCCATCTTTATTTAGACGCCAGGTTAAATCGTGAGGGCGAAGAGAAGGGGGAGAGAGACGGGGATTGTATAGGGGGCATCTTGTCTGGTGCGTTCGGATTGGAATAGTTCAGAGCCTCCGCCGAGGCTGAGGGAGTTGACTTTAAAGTGATTTGAACGCCCTTCAAGACTAATCCATGAAGCCGAATTTCAATCAGTGTTTCGGTTAGAAAATAGCCAATCAATCCTGTCAAAACGCCTTATCTGCGTCTAGGCTTAATAACATTGCATTCGAACCTGAAAGGTGGACATTGTCTACTAAGCGTTAATTATTTTACATGTTTGTCTGAGGCTGGCGGCCCAGGACAAACCCCGACCTGGTCATTGTGTCATCAATACGGGAGGGATGGATTAAGTGTTCGCCAAAATTTTACTATATAGTTTTAGGGCGTTGTTCAACAATGAAATTGGTCATAAACTGCCACATTGGGTGGGGGTCTTCCCGTCTTTAAGTATTATTGCCAAATTGCGGAACGACCATTGGGATCGGATAGGACTCCCTTAAGGAATGAGTTGAACAAATTAATAGGATGTTATTTGGAAAAGATGGGAAGATTTTTGTTAGTAGCATTTGGGAAACCATCAGGGCCGGCCGCCTTGGATTTTTTGGGGCTTCTAACGGCCGTTTCTAATTCGTCTAGCGAATTTTCGAATTCGATAATGTATTTCTTCCTCCGGTTAATGATTGGAAGTCGCATTCGGATAGTAATCGGATGTTAATCCGCCGGATCCGTCGCTTTAGAGTAGCAGATTGGGTTCTCAGGTTTAAATATTAGTGTAAAATTTGGTGATTCCTCTGCTATTTTTTTTCCGTTGTATTGGCGTTCACCAGAGTTATTCTGATCGCCGTGCCCGTGATTTGCGATCTTTTCTTTAGTCTCGTAACTTGCTGGCCAAGAAGTCTATCGACCTTGTTCCCTTTATCATAATACCTCTGACCCGTCCATGTAAGAGCTTTTTCTAATCTTTCTATTGGATTGATTCTTTAAACGTTCGAGCAGTTGTTCAATTGTTTATAAAATAATTATACGGGAGGGGTTATTTTTATGCTGCGCTCTAAGTCGATATTTGGTCTGTCAGCTTTTAGTTAATTTGAGTTCGTTCTTCGGGGGAGGCAATCGGATATAGATTTTCCTCGGATGTCGCCTTATGGGCGTCCACGGCTTGCGGAGAGGCTACGGAGCCTTTGTTTATTCTGAAGATCCCTAAGGATTTTTGAGGTCCATCACTGTCCCGGAGTGGGTTCAGTAAGGAATCGTTTAGTTCCCAGCAGTATGAGGATAGTTGTCCCGAATGGGCTGGATAGGGTCATGGTGATGGGAGGTGATATTGACCACGTAATGGGCCGATTATCTGTGTCAGTGGTGGCCTCTAGGAACGTTTTGGAAGCGAGAGAAAGTAGTCAATCGAGAGTAAGACTGGTGAGGCGCGAGTAGTAAAAAGTAAAAAGTGTATATATCTTGCCCCTGATGTTGGGTTTTCCAAATGTTACCAGGAAAATTCCGCGATAAGGTCCTTGAATTTCTTTCCCCAGTCTTTGTGAGTGAGTAGAAATGTTGCCGTCCTGGTTGGCTCGATTTGTCTTCTTTTGGGTTGAGAGCTATCATTAGGATCCCTGACCAATGAGTATTGAGGATAGGTATTGTGGGTCCAAATTTATCCGAGAACCCTTTTTAAGAAACTTTGTTGGTGCTCGTTTTGGGGCGTTAGGTTGGGTAATAATGGGCGATTGTCGTGCACGGAGAAGTGAGACATAGACTACAATAAATCTGCCCCTTCTGGAATATCTGCTTGGAATTGTGATTAAATTAAAGGAGTGCCCTGACGGATAGCAGAGGAATGAGCACCCCTCTGCGTTTTGCTGCTAAATGATGCGAGTAAAGTAAGCTATCGGGAACGCATGCTAAATATTTAGGCGGTTCTTGCGACAGTGATGGAAGTGCGTCTCTCTGGAGGGAATACAACGTCTCACCTGTTTTCTTTATATCCTGGAGAGCCAGGCGACGCATTTCCTATATTTGGAGACCCTCACGTGATGAGGGACGACAATGTTAGTGCTTTTTGGAAGAGACCATTGTTACCTCTCAGCTGAGACCCGCGTGTTGTTGTCACTGGGGTAGTGCTAGGGGGGTGGTAAGCAAAATGGGCGAGGAGGGGGGGTGGGGTCGGGAAGGGGAAGCGCTGGGACAGTGACAGCGGCCCGAAAAAGAAGGAACATTGACCTAGTGGGGTTCTAAAGGTGTGATCCGGTTCTTAGGTTAAAAAGACACCGGTTCGTTTAGTGGGGTGGTCTGTAGACCCCTTGGGGTGTGGGGATGGGTTCGGAAAGCTCCCAGGCGGGAGGGCCGGGAAGAGAACCTGAGGTTCTGTGATTTTCGCACGGCGTTACCAACCACCGGGGTGGTCAATGGGTGCTTATGAGATGACAGGCCGCTGGGCCTTTGCTCTATCTATCAGTAGTGGGGAGGGGTTCAGGGTTGGTAGGGACAGAGGGGGGGGGGAAGTTTCAGTGGGGCTGGGGATGCCAGGTGGAACGGGGGGGTGAGGGGGAGGTGAGGGGTGCGGGGCCGGCCACCGGATAGTAGTAGCAGTGTGGGCGTGGGGGGAGGGGATTAGATTTAGGGAAAAAGAAAAAGGGGGGGGGAAGGGAGGGCGGGCCCCAACTCCGGCCCCCTCGATGGTCGCGATTTTATGGTGGCCCCCCTGCGGCGACTATCGTTCTCCTCTGAGTGCATCGTGAGGTTGCCAGGCACTGACACACGGTCAGGGGCGTCCGTCTGAGGGACGAGCAGAGGGGAGAGAGAGGGGGCACCGGGGCGGGGAGGGGAAGAGGGGGAGGTGGTGGAAAGGGGCATGGGAGGCCATCGAGGGGAGGGTGGTAAGGGGAAGGGGGGGCGGGGGGGGGGAGGGGGTATAGCGGAGGGGGTCGTAAGGAGCTGGGTAAGTGGAGGGAGGGTGGGTTAAAGGGGGAGGAAAGGCCGGGGTTGGGGAGGGGGGGGAGAAGAGGGTTGAGATGAGACTAGGGGGGGTGCAGGCTTAAACATTGAAACCTTGCGCAATGTACACCAATTTTAACGTTTACAGTGTAGACATTCAAACATTTGCCGTTTTGTACAGGTGCTTGTTGCCCTTTTGTGGTAAACCTGGGGTAATAGCGCCGACGGTGGGAGGGGTAATAGGGGGGGGGGGGGGGGGGGGAGGCGCTGGAGGGAGGGAGGGATACGGGATAGGGGGACGGGGGGGGGGGGTGCAGGCTATACATATTAAAAACATTTAAACATTGAATATTGTACGTAATTTACATTTAGCAGTTGAGACAACAAACATTTGCCATAGCACAGATGCTGTGCGACCTCGTGTGGTAGACCTGGGTACCGCGCCTGTCAGGCCAATCTGCGTGAGTGTGTCCGGCCGAACAGACGCGGGGGTAAGTGGTCCAGCCCGAAGGGAAAGGGGGGGGTATGGGGGAGGCAGGGGTAGGGAGGGGGGGGATGGGGAGGGGGGGGGGGGGGGGAGAGGGTAACATTGGGCAATGCGTCATAAATAGTGAAAACATTTTCCTTACAGTTAGGTGAATGACCAATATTTACGATAATATAGGGACAGCACGTCCTCCCGTGGTAACCTTCGGGGAAGCTGTAGTCAAAACCTATATTCCTGCAGAGATATAGCAGCGTTAAGGCAGAGGCATACGGATCAGCTGGAGGGGGGT